>BLXT01007525.1:1068281-1078781 GCA_019648995.1 Plakobranchus ocellatus | reverse complement strand
GAAAACAGAGCTGCTTTTTTATGTTAACGCTCAGCCGTCTCAATCTGCACTACTACTGTGGGTCTCTTGTTTGCCTCAATAATTAGGTGACCTTGCACCAAAGGCCTAGTTTCGCCTAATCACTTTGCATTGCATGCAAAAGCATCACGGTGAGTGAATTCTCCTACTCTTTCTCGAGAGGCAAGGCTAATAGCATTTACTCGGCTAAGGAAAAAAGTACTGGTAACTAGCTATGCTTATTAACGCTTATTCAACATTATTTTCAGGCGATCAAACTTTCATTCATATGCTGTAATAAAGCGCATGGTTGGTACTGTTGACACTTAATAAAATATTTTCATGCACCTCTCACTTTCTTCTACATTCAACCATGACAGTAACCATCATATCCTTTTATTGATTTTTCTTCATCAAGCAGTTTTTTAATTTTACATGATGCAAAAGGATTAATGCATAATCACTACATTTTCCTGACCCCCCTTTTTTTTTCTAATGTTTGACCTTTCATCAACATTATACTTCATATAGCCTACATGGCCAGTCACAGTCGCTTTCATAGTCTGCACCTCTTAGACAGTAGAAAATATTCAATTTGTAGCATTTTTAAATTCCCTTCTGCACACTCCAACCTCTACAAAACAATCTGTTTTATAAGCAGCAGAGGGTTTGGTGACATTGAGTGCAGCATCTAAAAATAACGTCCTAAAATTAATAAACAGAAAAACTGCATGCTCTCAGTCTTATGTAAAAATTCTATCTAGATTGCAACTCATTGCTAACCTTTTTGGATCAAGGAAAATCAATATTACATAAAATAGTATTGAATTCTACTGAAAATGTAAAAATGACTTTTGTGTTCATTATTGAAGTCTATGCAGAGTTTCGGAAAAGTATTTAATCATAATGATATAATTCTTTTATTCTTTTATTTATACAAGTTTGGAGACCCAAACTTTGATTCTTTCATAAAACCACTATATTATTATATTTAAATCATTTGCACTGATAGCCATTCAGACTTAATATCTTCAAAAACACATAAAAAATACATTTGATAATCAACCTTCTTCAGGACAACATGTGACTTCAGCCTGGCAATTTTGTAAGTGCAAACTAATAAAAGAATTTATTTTGCTAAAATACAGTATAAAGAATTATAATTAGATAACTGACTGCTTCAAAAGATGCGCTTCCCCCATGTCAAATTTTCATGGGTAGATAACAAAGAATAATAAGCCAAGGCCTGTACAGATAATGTTATCACACAATTTTATTTACTCCATAACCTTCAGATTTGTCATGATTTCTACAAGATCTACATTTGTATCATGATAGACAGACTTAATATTGAGGCTCATTTGCTTCAGAACTGCATTGAGTCTGTCCTTGTCACTAAATGAGTTGACGGCAGGAGAGATGTTACTGGCAAACACTATAGTGTTGATATCCTCCTCTAAATCCACTTTAGCGCAAGAGGCAAACACAGTATGGATACGATCCAGTACTTCTTGCTTGATACCATCATCACGACTAGCCAAATTCAGGATGAAGAGGCCTGTTTGCAATATGAATAAAGAAATAAAATCAACTAAATAGTTTATTGATGAAATCAAGATCAAATTTTCAAGCTCTGGTCTTGTCCTTTTCATGTATATTCCCTTTACATATATACTCAGGGTATCCAACATGGATTTAGCATTGAGCAATGATAAAAATTTCTTCATGTAAACCCAGTTTTGAGATTGTATCAGTAAACCAATGTAGGTAGATCTGCCCACTTTGTCTACCAAATATGGGGATCAAGAGGTTAAAAAAAAGAAGGACTTTAAGCTAAAATAATATAAAAAAAAAAAGCTAAAAAAAGAAAGAAACTAAAAGCTACTATTGACAAATCAGACCTGAATTGAATTTAGTATTAGCAGATCAGACTCAAATTTTCTGACACTCTGCAAGTATGGAAATGAAAAAAAAAAGAAGATATATACAAGTATATGATATGGTGACTTTAAAAAAAAAAAACCAAAAAAAAATCTAAGAAACAACAGCATCCCAAAATTTAAACATTGATTAAATCCTTACACATTACCAAGACAATAAAAACATTTTTGTTCAATCTAGCTGTATCTTTAACTTTGTGTAAATATATTTTAATAATGTAAATGATCTTAAGCAAAATTTCATTTATATTTCTTTTTATGTTATGTGCATGTCTAATTTCTCAATAATTCGTCAAGTTTTCTAGCCCTGTAGAAATCATTTGAAAGTCACATCACACCCATATCTTGCTAGTTAATAAACACTAAATATAAATTATTAATTAAACTGAGCCTCTTAGAAATCTTAAGCTTTTGCATCCTCAGATAGGAAATTTCTCATTATTGAAAACAAAAATCAATAGCAATTTTTAATTTTCAGAAACATAGAGAGAATATCCAATGCCAGCTTCACTTGTGAATGCAAATGATCTAACTTTTTGGTTGTCCTACAAACATCAAGTACCATTTTCACACCGCAAAGCCACCTCTACCTTTACGAGGTGTTTTATTGTCTTATCCATACATCGGAGGTAACTGAGTGCCCCCACATTTTAATATCAATATAGTCTCATCCGTACGTGTGGGGTTGTGTGCCCCCAACTGTCGTAAAAAAATCGCTATACACCTATCCGTTCGTCAGGGGTAACAAAATCACCCCATACTTTACATAGTAAAAAATAATGGAGGGTTTTGGAAATGACCTCAAGTCAGTTCAATATTGATTTTCTGTCAGACATTATTATTTTTTTAAGGAATACTGAGAAGCTGAAGGAAAAATTCCCATTTTAAGTATTTTTTAAAAACTATAAACAAGCCTTGGGGTAACAAAATTACCCCATGTACGGATAAGGCTAAGTAACTAAAGAGGATAATCTTTAAATAAAATACTAATATCACAGAACACAATCTTTAAATAAAATACGAATATCACAAATGACAATCTTTAAATAAAGTAAAAGCCATATTTCATCCTCCTTACCATGACTTTTTAACCAAGTATAGTCTAATTGGATAGATTGTTAAACAAATATTAAATAGTGATTCCCTGGTGTAGAAATCCTCCTGGATTAATGACCAGATATTACAGAAATCAAACATGCATCAAAACAAAAGAACATGAATAACCCTTCACTAGTATTCACAGAGAGTAATTCTTGAAACAATGGTCAGCTCCTCAAAGATGAAAGAAAATTTTGGCATTCATAATTTTACTCTCCTTTCTCAATCATAATTATTATTTTATTGAATCCTCTGGAGCCTTTATGGCCGACACTTTGGCCTAGCAAAGTGACCACAGGGCTGATATCTTGGCCACAATTTTAGGTGGCATGAATATACATTTAGAACCAGCACCTAAAGCATCTTTAAATCACTTTGGTAGTCTGGGCTGGTTACTCTAAAATTGAGAAGTGCTAAAAATGGTTAACATTAAAATTTAAGAATGCAAATTGAATTGTGAACAGCAGCATGTTTGAACTAACCATCCTCTGCCAGAAGCTTGGAAACTGTTGTGAGGAATTCATGCTCAACAAACACTGACGGTGGACAGCTCAGGGCAACACTAGTATCTTTACAATCCACATCCAAGGCGAGCACGTCTCTCTGGTCGCCTATCCCCACAAAAAAAAAAAAGAAAATTAGATGGCAAGGTGGCATCAGACAGTTGTAAACGCAAGGAAAAAAAAAATGAATCAAAAGCATATTAAGCTCATGTGAAATTTTCACATGACGAGCAGACGACAAAAAATTAACTTCCTAAACAAAATAAGATTTTAAAGGTCTCATGTTTTGCTTGTGTTTTTGAGAAACAGATAACTTCATGGTTAAAATAATACTGTTATCAAGGTTACAAAGCACCCCTCCTCCCCCCCCACCCCCACCCCAAACCACACACACACAAAAATAATAATATAACAAAAGGATAATAATGCAATTTCTTGTTGCTAAGTATTGGTGACCAAGTTTCTCAGAAAATTGCAAAATTCTATTGCCTTGACTGCTGACAGCTTAATGCATATTATCTTCTCCCCTTCTGACCCTCTTTTTCTCTCTCCCTCAATCTGCTCTTAGAACAATATTGCTCTTTCATTCATCTTTAACAATTCATTCATATTTGCGTATCTCCTGTATGTTGAATACCAGTTACAATTGTTTTTTTAAGGTATGTTTAATTTGTTTCTCTTGCAGTCTATAACATATTCTAATGGAGCAATATGATTTTAAAGAGCAATTTTTCTCCTGCTTATTTTCATAATCTCTAGACCATTATTTTTTTTTTCTTTAAATCAAAAGAAAAGCATTAGGTTGACAGCAATCTGAATCTGCCTGTGCCATTTTGGTTGATATCTTCAGATATACTTCTAAAGCCTTTATTGTCTATCCTTGCCTTGGAAATATCTATCTCTTTTCCACAGACTTATGCTACTCTCTGAAACTTGAAGTATATTTTCAAATGGTCTAAAAAAAAAGGTACATAGCCAATCCAAGAAGTATTAGAAAACACTTAAAGCTTTCCTGAAATTAAATCTATATAATCACATAATCACTACAGAAGCAGCATTTGATAAAACAAGGCATAAGAGTGTTCTTCCTTATTACAAAAACAACATATCTTTTATCAAATGTATAATTATTTACTCATGTCACAAGAATCACATTTATTGATTTTGGTCTTCACTATTCATTTACATGCCTGAAGCTACCAAATTGCGAACAAAGTCAAGTCCATCTGCCACATGAATCTTGAGCTGGTCATTGGGCTGCAAATCAAACCAGTGTGTAGCCACATCCACCACCGAGGGGTCGAGCTCTACTGCCTCAATTGCCACCTATAAAGAAATGTGCATATTTACAAAATAGTATTGTGATTAATCATTAAAATATAACCTTACAAATCAGACAATATTATCAATACAAAGATGCTAGAAATAGTTCAGATCAACTGATTGTTATGTCATTTAAAGGTGATTTGTTTTGTTGGGTTTTTTTTTCATATGAACATAATATAAGTTTCATTTCACCATAAATTGAAATAGTTTGCTGCAACAAACTATGAGTAAATGAATTCAAGACATACGAGGTGTATTCGTCATGGATACAAAATGGTATCAAATACTTCTAAGCCTTATATGTTGCAAGTTACACATTATATAATTTGCTATTTCCAAAAACACCTTTTATCTATTTTAGTTTGGTACTGAATAAGACTGGACAGGATTGATTACACTTTCAACCAAAGTTTTATGTCATTACGCTTCCTATAAATCCAACTCTAGTTTCAGAAAAAGTACAGGAGAGGCAAAAATGAAGAGTCAATTGGTAAAAAATTTCAGTCAGCCATTGCTGCGTTATTTCCAAACATGTGCCTCTAGATTTCAGACAAATAATTTTTTCCCAAAAAAAATAAAAACAAAATGTTTCCCACTGACTGTTGAGAGATGGATGCTTAGGAACATGCACAGATGACTAAGAATTTACATTTTTTCCCAGTCTTTTAATACTGATGCAGGAAAATTTGCAAAACTTGAAATGCTTATAGGCACAAATTTTATTTGTGATATCAAAAAATTCTGTCCATCACGAATAAAAAATATACATATATATTGTGACCTTAAATTCATTTGAATACATCAAGACATTTAAAAAAATTTTATTTGTGGTAAAATGGAGTGACTTTCTCTATCAAATTTTAAAAATGGTAATAACTGGTCTCCTACAAACAAAAAAAAAAAGAGCTAGTTTTGTTTTTGTTATACCAGAGAAAAATTATAAGAATGTTGTTTTTTTTTTTTTTCACCTTTGGAAAAGCACCTTGTATAAATGAAGGGAATTGTCCTCCTCCAAGTCCAACAAGAACACAAGAGACTTCTTTGTCTGAAAACAAGCAGATGTAGGTAGGGTTATTTACTTAATTTTAATCATAATTCTATAGAATAGAGCCAGTATACTATAATCGAGACTGAAACTTTTTTTTACTGCTTGACAAAGCTAAAAGTAGAAATGGTTATTAACTCTTTCTTCCTCTTTATCTCTCTCTTTCTCTCTCTTTCTCAGTCTCTGTAGATATGAAACCCCATGATTTGATCTTGTGTTTCCTAACCTAAAAGTTGTACTCTTGAAATCAAACATTTAATGACTTTTCATTGCCTTACCCTTTGTGAAATGGGTAACTGCCAGAAAAGGCAGAGTGAAACATTTATAAAACAACTCATAAAAGATAGCCAGGCTGGAAGAAAAGACTTCTTTTCATTTGAAGAAAAAAATAGCTATTCCCTTTATTCTTATAGATTTTTGCTCATGCAAAATCTCCTCAAATCTGGTTTGTCAATCTATGCTCAGGCATACAGATACTGCAGTGAGAAACTAACCTACCTATTGATGGTAAAAACCCAAGGCCAGCAACCATTGCAATGAGGTAGTCACATGGTATATAACCTTTATCAACTCTGACTTTGTCTGGTGGATCCTCTCTTGCCTGCTGACCTCTTCTCTTTTTCTTTTTACGCACTGTGGAAAATAATAATTAAAAAAAAAAGCGCATAGAGATACTTTAAAAAAAGATTTTAAAAACCGTGTTGGGTCTGATTAGGTCAAGGCTTTTTAACAATACAAAAATGGAACACATAGAATTATCATGAAATAGGAAAACTACAATAACTTCAACAGCAATTGACCACATCAGCTTGATCGCTTTGTTGGTGATTGTACTCTTTTAAGCCTTTTTTGGCTGGTGAGACTGGATTTGAACCTGCAAAGGAAAAATACCAAAAGATTGTAGCCCAAGTTTTATGTATCATCTATCCACTAATTTAGCTCCTTTTTTCACCTGGGTCTGCTTTATTGAACATTCAAAAAAGAAACATTATTTGAATTATGAAATGAGCTCAATTGATCATGATGAATTAAAAAAAAAATCCTCTTCTATAAACCTAGAAATTTAATCAAACAATAGGAATATTTGAGCACAAAAGATCTAAACTCTCCTTAGGACTGTAGTGCTGCCCTAAGGTGCAGCTATGTAAAAAAAAAAAAAAGGGCACCTAAAGCATGAAGACATTAGGAGAAAAGCTGGGAGGCTGCACAATGAAGACAGATATTCAAGGAGGAAAAAAGGAAGCCAATCCTCAGTTTCTTATATGTACATGTCAATGTCATGAAAATGAACAGTTGGTAATCATAAAGATTTTCAGATACTCATCTCCTTTACTATAGAGCAAGCACTAATCAAGAGTGCTGCCTGTTGCAAGCGAGAAACAATAACAGAGATTCTAAACAAAATGCCTTCATGATATTCAACATTTTTTTTCTCTCACCTTCTTTAAGTCTGGCCTCAGTTTGCACCACATTTTTGTTCTTCAGAAAGACAAGACGCCTAAAGAGTTGTCCACCATTAATTTCCACATCCTCCACAATGTAACCTCCACTGGCCTCGCTGTGACCTTCGGATACAGGAAATCGCCGCCCTATGTCTTCTCCTATAGACAGATATGGTACCTGAAAAGGAAGTTTTTGTGCAAACTTTTCAATGATTTTATGACGTGAAGAAAGATAAGCTGGAGCAAGAAAAAGGGAGATCAAAGGATATGGGAAGAAACAGAAAAAGAGATGAGAATATATTAGAAGATTTTGAGGACAGAGAATAAAATAGAAAGGGGATGTAGAGGAAAGAGAGATGCTGCAGGGAAATGGCATAAAAAGAGGGAAAGAAGGAGGAGGTAAAGAAGCTAAGTGAGAAGTAAAGGAAGGAAGGCGATGATCAAAACAAATTAAAGTACCTGAGATTTTGAGGGGCAGTCTGGTGGAGCGAGCTCCATGACTTTGCTTGACAGCTCAGCTTTGATAGCCTCCATGTTTTCAAATGTGTGACCTCGGTTGAGGGTAACAACCACTAAGCGTTGAAAGGCAGCACTGTCTAGAAGATGGAGTCGGCCCTTATCAGTAGAGAACAGCCACTCAGTTTCTCTAGAGAAATAAAAATAAATCCACCGCTTTTAGTTTGAGGTATCACAGAGAAAAAAATAAGGACGAGTAAAGGCATTTAAAGCTTTCTCAATCTGCTTTCATTCAGAAAATCTCAACAACGGGGACTATTATAGTATATTTTATTATGTATAGTATACAAAGAGTAATGTGTATAGATTGGAATGAAAATTTAAATTTTTAGGGGCCTATGTGAAAGCAAAAGGGGGGGGAATATTTTAATAAATGCAGTTCCAAAAGACCATGCTAAATGTTCTTCAATTTTTTGCAAAGAAAAGTTTCAACTCTTGATAAAAGTAATGATTTGTCTGGACAAAATGCTGTCTATGACATGCACTTTCAGTTAACTGTGCATCAAGCTGTGTAGATTTGAATGTGAAACAATTATGCTTTTCAGTTCAATATGATTATTATAGTTACCAATTTCACCATAAGAATACACTTGCAAATCTATGCGCTTCAAGTAAAGCAAAAATCTTAAGTATGAGTCATGAATGTGACAATCCCTTTAAAATGTTTACAATTTTTAGTAGAGTCACTATATAATATGCTTATGAAGTATAAAGACAAGCCTTTCTGAGTCCAATTCTGTAAACAACACTTGAGATAAGAAAAAGGCAATTAAAGAATGTATTTCCATTTTTGAAAAACTTCCTTTAAAGTTTAACCAATATAAATCAACAAATCCCTTTTGAGTTTTCACAATTGCTGAGGATGGAAATTTGAATGTTGTTTATTTAAAATGATGACAATGCAACACAAGATTCATTTACACTATTTTCACATCCTCACATACTGTCATTTTTCCTCTATGTAACATTTGAACCCTACATCTTACTTGCAACGGACAGATCACCTTGTGACAAAGCAGCACAACAGTTATTATTGTAACACTCACCTGCCCTGTGGCACAATGAAGATGGCAAATTTATTCTGGAGCACTTTAGGGGAATCTACAACAGTAAGACTGTAGCGCGGCACTTCACTGGCTGCTGAGTGCAGCTCTAAACTCACTTGTTCATCTCCAGGAAGGCTGAAAATGTATTTTTAAGAATTTTTCTTTCATATATGATGTTGATAATGACAAAAACAACAATAATAATAAAAATAATAGTAATTATAGTTTATCGTCTACTCATTATGAACTAATGCTTTAAGTAATAATATTAATAATAATTATAAAAACAATAATAATCATAAAAATACTAATAATATATCACATATTCATTATGACATAGTACTTTAGGTATTTTGTGGTGACTTTATTCGATGGTTTTATTCGATGATCCCTTTTTTTTCATTCCTGAATTATAAAGCAAATTATAAAATTATTGTGGAAACCTCTTTTCAGATTACCCAGACCTTAAATATAATACATGTATCCTTCCTAATTTTAAATAAAACTATAATTTTCGTTTTGTAAAGACTTGTTCAATTTGCTTCTGAAATCCAGCTGAGTCAAAATTTAGTCAAGCGTGGTTTTTTTGTTCTTGCAATGACACTAATTCTTCATCCTTTTCTTAACGTTCAATAGTTTATAGATCAGCACGGAGACAGAAAAAATATGGGATGTCAATAAACATGTGGCTTTACAGAGATTTCACTTCTCTTTAGTCTTTCATTTATATCAAGCAATTTTAACAGAAGCAACTGAGGTTGCATTTGTTTAAGATTTACATCTACAAGAACAAATGAATTTTTCAAAAACAAAAAGTCAGTCGGGCTCACTGTCTGCCTTTTCTTACTGTTTCTGAAGCTGCTGCCTGACAATGTGGTAATACTGCATGTCCTTGATGATGGCAGACAGGTATTGAACTCCTTCCAAACGGTCTATCCTATCCTCAAAGCGGCACACTTCTATAATCTGGAAAATACAGACATACACCGAAAAAAAAAAAAACCAAATGATACAAAAAAGGTCGTGTTACACTCATCAGTATTTTGAAGACAGAATGTAAAAACAATTTAAAAAGTCACAAAATTGTTAAAATTATTCATAGAAGAGATAATGGATACAGAAGTAGTGTCATATTTTTTTTTAAGTTAGCTAGGTAAACATAAACTAAACTAGCTAAAATCAAAAGAAAAAAAAAGTCGACATTCATATTTATAAAGACAATTTTTTGGGGGGAAATGTGTAAGTTTTCAATAAACATTGGCTCTCTCTAAATCTAAAATTACAGACACAACCCTCCCCCCTTAAAGAATTATATGATGAAGCGATTCTGTAAGCCAAAAAAAAAAAACAACAAAAAACTGATTTTCAAGGTTAAAAATAAAGAGAGTTCCACGCAAACATTAATTTTTCAAATCTTAAGATGACTGAAACAGAAAAATGTATGATACAAAGATTGGATCCTTTACTTTTCCTTTTTGCTGTATTTGTATTACAAGTATTTCCATGACAAGCAGTGCCACAAAATGAGTCAAGCTGTAGGTCTACTTGACTGAATTAAAATCAAAATCCTAATTTAAAGAAGTAAAA
>BLXT01007525.1:1041286-1065032 GCA_019648995.1 Plakobranchus ocellatus | reverse complement strand
TGTGTGAGTTTCAAATTTATCTGATCAAAACTCTTTGAGTTATGCCCCTTTTCCTGTTTCTTTTCGGACATCCCTCGTAATTTTTCTTTTTTTCGTTTTTGAAATTGATAATCAAATCTTCACCTTTACCTGTCTATGAGCTCAGCAGTCTTGAGCTAATTTATTTGATGCATAATTTTTAGCTCTAATAATAAGCAAAGCAGGCAAAAAGGAATCACCAAGCAGTGAATTTATTATAATTATACATTTTTTTTCTTTTTACTTGACATCATAATCATGCTGAATTCAGACTTTTGTTTCACTATTACTATTTTACTTCAGTGACATCCACTTTCTCGAAGGTCATGTTGAAACGCTTGACCCGATGTCTGTCTGCCATCTGCCGAATGACAACATCACTGATATCGATGTTGACAAGGTTCTGCAGCCCATTGTCATACATGTTTTCACTGAGAGCTGAATTTCCACAACCCACAACCAGCACTGTGTTTGCTGGGCTGATATACTTGTGGATAATGCCATGAAGCTGTGGATACTCCCCATACCTGAATGTAACAAAACAAAACATATATTACGTCAAGCAAACAAGTCAAAACAAAATGCATGTATTGAGATCAGTCTGCTGAATGAATTGCTTCATCTCTATTCAGTTTTGACTACTCCAAAGCTTATAGAAATTCAATTTTGGCCCTAACAATGATTCAATACATACATCATGTTTTAAGAGTGGTCCTAATGATCACATGTTGCAAATATCACTTTTGAGGAATTCGTTCTTTACTTTTAAAATTTTCAAGAAAATGTAACAGCTTGGATTTCGACACAGGATAATCTTTATACAGTATTGACCAAGGCAAATCTCAAGCAGTGAAGGTACAGACCATCAATGATTTGAAATACAAAATGCGGCTTCATTGCTACACATGCCTGAATGGCATGCTTTTGCATAGCAATGAAAATGGATTTAAGAAATTTTGTTAAAAGCAAGCAAGCATTGTAAGTGTAAGACCTATACCAAACCCCACCATCTATTTCATTCAAAATGCCAGTATTCCAGAAAGACAAGACATATACTTTCATCAACATCTAATTTATAATCTGCTTTTAATTATTTTAATCAAACAAAAACAGTTTAATGAATTGTGTGGATCATAATCTCTTTAAAATCAAATGCTTATGAGTGTGTCGTCTCAGTCTCTTATGGTATTTCTTTTGCTGTCTTATATATGTAGCTCTAAACAATATATCACTGAAATTACTTACCATTCAAAAGGTATTTTTCCTCTCTTTTTGAAGAATCTTTCCCAGTAATCAGGGGAACTGAATTCAGAATGGCTGGACGGTAGGAGATCCATGACCGAATATTTGGTCTTATTTAAATCTAGTTCATTTTAATAGAAGACAATAGATAATTAGTCAAAAGATATACTTAACCATACATGTACATAATATATGATTTTGGCAAGACTTCCGAGTACTCACACAAAAACAGTAAATTTATGAAAGCTGGACTGCTAGCCAATCTGTCATATTACAGTATAACCATTTAACTTTAGTGAAAATAAAGTTTTTCTTGACAAGGCTTCCGAATTCTGTGGGACCCATTTCCAACAACAGCTTGAGTAACAACAGCTATTGCTCTAAAGAGATTTGAAAAGCCTTTCTTTTTTTCTTTTTATTTAAGCAATTTGATTTATTTTTTAAAATATACGACAAAAACTGCTCCCTCGGTTCTAACAATAACGATAAGAGGCAATGTTTCCCTTGCCCAACAATCTCAAGAGTGAAAATTAACTAGTCATTTAACTCTTAAGCCTTGATCTGCTTACATTATCTAATTATAGCAGTACTAACAAAGTCAATGGATGCCAGGCCTCATGCTGTATCTGTTTCTCTTACAGCTCCATCACTTTACACTATGCTACCAGTTTTCACATGTAAGTCTAGACCACCCTCACCCCTCAAGCCTAGCCTATGATACCCAGTGTTGAGGGGAGAGAGAACTGTGTGTGGCACACACTAAGGCATCACCATCATAAAGCAGAGATATTTTCTAATCTACTTTATCTCCAGACCTTGTCAAGGCAGTGCCAATGGAAATTGGAGCTGGGAAAAAACTATATTTAACACTTGGAATAAGGATAGGTCGTCGGTGTGTTGAGCAGGTGAAGAAAGCCCAAAAAGATGAAGAATCTCTAGACCTATAACTAATTTGGGCTAGGGAGAGAGGGGGACATTGTCTTGATGCCTAGATGAACAAGCTAAGCACTGCCCTTAGCCAATGACCAATGAGTGTGTCGATCACCTCTCCCCTTTCCCATACCTGTCAACTAATAGATATATGTTAAAAACATTCTCTACCATATAACTACATGCCTGTGTACTTTCAAGCCCAGAAAATGAATTAGTATTGCCAGAATTTAACTCCATTCAGTAAAATAATAAATTGCTCTTTTATTTCTTTAGTGACAATAATGACAACCTTTGCCTTAAAAGATTCTTTGTGAAAGAAAAGAAATTCTACTGTGCATACAAGAAAAGAAAATTTATGGATGCTGGAATGCTTGAGAACTTGTCATGTCCAGATATAACCATCTAATCCCGTGAATAGGATCATTTTCTTTTTTTGCACTTTAGGTTTTAAAAATAATGTTTTCAAGGATGCTAAACACCAATGGCACGTCCATTTGGCACAAACAAACAGTTCACAACAAATTTAGTCTTAAAATTGAGGCATCTTACTCTGTTCCTTTGTCAGAGGGGCTTTACTTTGTATGACATGCCTTAATTTCGTCAGAAAGCTGGTGTTATTGTAAAAAATTTACCCACAAATTTGAAGTATTACAGACAATTATTGACAATAGGAGCTGGTGCCCGTCACGGCAAATTGTTTCCCCATGAACCCAAAAGAGGGAGAGCTAGTTTGGCTCTGGCTCTATAACGCTTGGTATTCAATGTTTGTCTTCTTCAAATTAGTTTATATAAAGCTTCATCAGCCTTTTTTTGTCTTTTCTTTCTTCCTTTTTTTATTTTTTGGGTGATATTTAATAATTTGTTAAATTTTTAGGAGAGGTTTTAATTTAAGAGGTGTGCTAATTTGTATCGAAATATTCATTATATTGCCATTGCCTCTTACCTATATCTAGTATCTACAAAACTATCTAGATAAGTTTAGATTAAAGTCTTACATGAGGTGTACTACATAGTAAAAAAATCCGATCTTTCTGAATCTATTCTCATTACAGAATGTAAAAACTTCGAAGGCACGAATCAATCAGGACATTCTGTTAAATAACAGGCCATTTGCTGGTTAAACCTGCTGTTTTCAAATTTTATACCTTTTACAGTATCTTGGAAATCTTACTTTTTTTTTTTAACTGAGTTCCACAAAAAAAAAAAATCCAAATAAGAATAGGCTTATATCGTATAGATGTTCAGAATCGCAGCATCTTGTCAGGCCTCTGAAGTGTGAACAAGTTTGAACAGATTGCTAATAAACACCAACTTTATGGTTTATTATTATTATTATTTTGATTATTATTATTTTTATTCTTATTCTTATTATTGTTATTTTCATTATTATTATTATAATAATATTAGTATTACTATTAGTATTAGTATTATTATTTTATTTTTATTATTATTATAATATTCGTATTACAATTACTATTAGTATTATTATTTTTTTTTATTAATCATTATTATTATTATTATTATAATTATTAGTATTAGTATTGTTATTGTTGTTCTTGTTGTTGCCATTGTTTTGTTGTTTGTTTGCTCAGTTTTTGTTTATGATAGGTTTTAGCGCGGAAAAAACATAGATCAGGGTGCGGAAAATATTCGAAAAGATGTCTGTAGAATTAGAGCTTAGAAGTATTAGCCTTCTCAGCCTTCCAGCTTAATCTAGGCCTTTCATAATCTTATTCTAAGTCAACGTAGTATATTTTCATTCTTTTTTATAACTGTTTTAATATGAAGTTCATTTTGCAAATCAAAAATTGTGCTTGTTTCCTCTCAAAGAAAATTAAAACAAATTATTTTCTTCTTCCCGTTGTATTAGCATTACGTTTCTGATAGAACCGAGTCCCTCTTTTGGGAAGCCGATTCAAGGGAGTTAATAGGGCCGCACGAATACCTATTTGGCTACAAATCATTTTGTCCAAATACAGTGATAATATCTTTCAAAAATTTTTGGATAATATAAGTAAGATCCCCATATTGGATGGTGGCAGCCGAGTTTTTGTTCATCATGTCGGTTTCAGCAATAAATTTTTTTTAAAAAATGCAAATTTTAAATTTTATTGGCCTACATCTAATTTAGAAATTGTGTTTTAATGGTTATACTGTAATGATAGTATGGTTAGCAGTCTTGCTTTCATAGATTTACTTATCTTGCCTCTTGGAGTGAACATTCGGAAGTCTTGACAAAATCTCTTAAGTCCAAATTACTGGCAAATCTGAATGTAGAAGTAAAATTCATTTTGCTTTTAATTAGTTGAGCTGTTGGGTAATCCTTACCATCTGCGGTCCCTGCGGGGTTTGTTTAGGCCTACCGATAATATTGACGAAATGAAGTGATTTTAAATTTAGGCTAATTGATTTAAGGTCCGAACTAGAAAAAAAAAAAACTCGAGAGATCTTAGGAAATTGTGTTTCATTTTCACACTATCGCATTTGATATCCAAATCGGACGAATCAACTAAAACCCGTTTATTTTCGTCAGATTTATCGGTTTCGTAGGGACCGCAGATGGTGAGGATTACAGAGCTATTGTAGACATGTAGAATCTAGATCTAGATCAAACTCACTTGGTCTTTTCCTACTTTCTGTTTCTAGGCCTACATATTGTTGTCTGTCCGTTCCGGAAGATATATTATTAAACACCTGGGTTTTTTTTTCTCTCTCTCTTTTCGCTTTTTTTATTGACTCGTCTTATTTTTATAACTATAAACCAGAGATTGAAAATAAAGTCCTTCCCTTCTCTCACGAAGTAAAAAAAATATATTCCAAGTTATATTTAGATTTTAGTATTTATTTTTCTTCTTTTTTTTTTCTCTAGGTAGAGAGAGTTTTCGAACATGAAACAAGGAACACGATCTATATAGGGTTGAAGGCGTTACTGACATTAAAGCCATTTAAGTAATAGCAGTAAAAGAACCGCTCAATCAAATAGTTATTTGTTTAAAATAAAACATGTGTATGAGATGCAAAATTCTGTTTAATGCCAAAATGTAGCCGCAAAGAGTATGCGCAGCACAATGACTGGGTCCAGTTTAATTTCACCTGTTCGTTCACGGCATATCCAGCGCGTCTTGTCGAAGTTTCTTTTATGGCTCTTTATTATTTAACTTTTCTTTTATTTTGTCTCTTCAAATTGCAAACTTGCTTTGAAGAATTCCGTCTTTTTGAAAAGTTTAACCATATGTTTTGACGGATGGTCTGTATCACATCTAATATCAATTTTAAAACATGACAAAATAATAATGAGCTCTCGAGTTGGTTAGAGGATCTCTCTGTTACGCCTCGCCGCTTACGTTGATACTACTTTTTAATTTAGTTTAAAATAAAAATGGCGGCGCCCATAGAATCGCATTAAAGTCGATTCATGAACATAGTAACAGACACAGCATGACGCTAGAAATTGAAGTCTAGGTGATTTAGATTTTGAAGGAGAATCCTATCTTCTGAAAGATACAATTTTGAATTATAAAAAAGATAATTGTAAGTTGGCTTGCAGATCTTAAATCTATCACCTCAGGCATTTTCGTAACGGAATAGGCCTTGTTAAGCTAGCGAATTGTACTTGTAAACTGCTAAACATTAATATTGAGATTAGGCCCTATCCCGTATATACATGAATTTTTCAAATTCACAAACATACACGTATTGTTAATGCACCATAAGAAGGATAACTTGATGCTGAGTTCAAATTTAAGATTCCTCTGACTTAGTTTAGAGATCAATCCTCTAAAGTTACGTAGGCTATTGAAAATGATTAAAAATATAATTAATGCTAGGCACCTCTAATAAAAGATAAGTTTCTGCTGTACTGTCGGCTTCACCAGGAAAAGAAAAATCTTTCCTAAAGTCATTGTACCATTTTCTTATGTATGAGTATCTCAGAAACAGGTATTAATAAATTATTTCATCAAATTTAATAATTATGTGGTCATTTATATTAACTCTCAATGGCACCAACATAGAGATTTCGATCACCGGTGATCGATGCCACGCTTACATTCTCTGCGGCCCAAATGAAGCACTTTAGTAAAAATAAATGGACTTTTGAATATTTTCTATCAAAAGATAAGATATTCTGAAACCTAAAAAGATGTATTTTGATACTATATTCAATAAAAATATGATACACAAGCTAATTAAAAATGCACATTTAGCCCCGAGCATTGTTTTGCTTTCCTTCCGCCATCTTACATTTTTCTGTACACAGTATTTTGTTACTGCTTATGGATTTTCGTCTTTATTTTACAAATTTATATCTTTCCAACCTCTAACAACATAAAAAATGGCTTCTGAAAACATTAAAGACCATAAATTTTTGGATTTACTGGATTTGTCTGATTCGGAAGTAGAAGAATGGATCCCCAACACTGACGAAGAGTGGGCTGTTACTGATGAAGAGGACGATCATGAACCAAATCACCAAGAGAGAAGGTGTGTTGATATAGATCTATATATCTAGGTTTAAATTTTGAAAGAAACTGTGACTATAGATTCTAGATCTAATTTATATCTCCTGATTATGTGCACGACATATTTAACTGTTTTATTGTGTTAGAAAATTAGATCTAATGATCAACCATTCACCTTTGCTAGATCTAGGTCTAGATCTAAATCTAGACCAGTAAGTAGAGTAAGACATAAAATTATGTTTTAGATTCAAAGTGTGTATTCGGACACGGGTCCGTATTGGTTATTCGGACACGGACATTTCTATGACGTCACTAAACATTCTATTTTTAGACCACATGCCTCATTTTTTTGCGGAGGTAGGTTTATCGGTATCCGGTTTGGGCGCTTCTGGTGTGTTTCTTATTCCCTCTCAATCATTTCGCGCGCGCTCATCAGGGAGAAAGGACTTACATTTACGACTTTGCAGAATTTGAGACACGTTGAGAAATTTCTTAAAAGATTCTAAAACTCTGTTCGCCAAAAGATCAAGTGAATCTCTCAAAGATGAAAGGCTAATCCATTTGAAATATGAGAGTGTTCCCAGCTCTTTGTATGACTGTGTGTTTGTGTTGTGTGACTTACTCTAAGGTCAAAAGGGGCATTTTTTAGAAATTCATCTCAAGCACTAAAATCTCATGTTGGGAATAGTCGTTGTCGTTCAATATGTATAAAGGGAGAAGATAGTTTTCTTTTTTAAATAGAAAAAATATCAGAAAATTAAATTATTAAAAGGACAGCAATCACTCGGTGGTGTTACTGTAGTTGTGACTGGTGACAACAAATAGAGGCAAAAATAAATTAAAAAAAAAAAAAAAACAACCTTTTTTGATAAATTAAAACCATTTCAAAACCATTACCACTCTTTCTACCAGAATATAACTTTATTTAAGTCTTTATTTTAAACGCATAACTGTGGTGTCAAAACTGTCATTTGTTAGTGTTACAAGAATCAGTCATGTTCATCATCTTATACTCATTTGTTAAGTAAATTAAAAAGTATACTTAATTGTCTTCTCTCGATGTTAAATCTCACGTGGGAGAAACTTTGCACGTCATATTTTACTGCTTAGTATGGTAGTTGGGGTCACTTGCAACCTAAGTTGACATGACACAAAATTTGTTACCAGAAACACTGTAAATGTAATGAACAAATGAGACCACGGAGAGTTATCCAAATTTAAGGCATATTTCAGTCATAGAACCACATTTGTAAAGGTGTATAGGAGGAAAAAGGTCTAAAATATATATTCTCTGGGGGTCACTTGAAGCAACTCAAGCAATAACAAACTTCTTGTCTTTATATCTCACACTGTCTTTCTCTTGCATTTTCGCCTTCATATTATTCATATCATAACCTCGTATGATTATTTTTACTTTATTTATTTTTCTTTGTCTTCGACAAGGCCCGCCACCTATGCCTCGCCTGATCCGAGTTTACCTTCATTTGGACTAGCTGCACATATCAACCAAAAAGAAATTGAAGAGCTTTCCGTTTTTCCTCTCATTCTTTCTTTATTAAACATGCGGTAAACCGAAAGCGTTGGTTGCCTTACAATCGCTAAAGCGAAATAAAAACTAACGGGAAAGCCCAGTCACTGTCCGACCGACACATTTTTTTTTTACACACACACATTGCCCTTCCCTTTCTTTCTCGCATTACTCCTTGCAAACCCAATACATGTACTGTTATTAGTGTTATGACTGTAGTGTTAAGTACATGTACACCGGTACCCCACACTTCAGACGACCAGGCTTGGTAGCTATAGAGGTTAGGTCTATGTTTAGGCATTTTGGGGGCCTAGGTCTAGGTCTAATGCACACACCCGCCCATCCCTTCTCTTCCACCACTCAGCGAGACCGTGTCAGACACTCAATAGTAGGTCCCATCAGTGCCAGGCAAAGCTAAGCAAACAATGTTGCATCACAGCCAATAATAAAGCCATCTCCCTTGAGAACTTCAGTACCGGAAAACATAGGCGATGATTAAATTGTAGAGGATTTCAAGACCGGACAACTTTACACTTACCCGATGATGCAATTGTGAAAGCTCTTTTATTCTACACCGATAACAGGCTCAAGAGCCCCTCAAATAAAATGGGAAGAGAAAAAGATAGGGAGATGGATATAACAGATAAAAAGATTCGTGGATAGGTGTGTTCAGTGAAAGAAAGGATTTTTTTTCCTTTGTCCTCATGTTTTTTAATGCTTTTCTAGGTACGTGTGACACAATATTTTTTATTATGACTTATGTAGGACTAGTGGACTCACTGAACACAACAAGTGCACACATACTCCAAGGTATTATACGATAATATTATATACACATGTAAAATTAAAATGAAGTGCGGCATAATTTTGAAGAAAAGCGAGAAGCTTGGAGGCAAGAGAGGATGGATGCCAGTTAATAAATGTACTAGTTTTTGCCACTAGGCATGAAACGCATGACTTGCACGCTTGCACGCTGGCAATTGTCGTGTCGTAATATTATACAATGTAGGCCTATGTGCGGACCGATGTCCGAATAACCATTTTTGATTATACGGACCCATGTCCGAATAAACATTTTTGATTATGTGGACCCGTGTCCGAATAATGACAGCCTTTTAGATTCATGATTTTGGTGAGATCTAAGGAAATTTTGAAATTGATAAGGCTAGGAATTCTCAATAATATGGTGAGTATGAACCATTCTAATTTTTCCTGATTCTAAATCCTTTTTTTTTTCTTTCTGATTCACTAGCAATGTACCATAGAACAACAGTCATGTTGCAGACCATGCCCCAGACCTTGATGTGTGAAGGCTAGCTGATATTGAGCCTACAACCCCTGTGCCCAATTTTGAACCTTTGTGAGGAGCTGATCTCCAACTTCCAGATTTACACACCAGGCAGGACCTGAAAAAATCACTTACTTCAAGTTTGAACTTGTTTTTATTTTTTCTTGACGCTTGATTTTCAAAATTTACACTGTCACTTCATGGCCATACAATACACATCAAATGTGTATTTTTTGCTGTGGTTTGACTTTTTTCTGTTTCCACAGAATGGATATTGTTCTAAGTTAAAATAAATATTTCATGATATTTTCATCAAAACTGAATTTTTTTCCTTCTTTGAATTTGTTGATGCATGCAATTTTTTCGTTTTCGGATTTCATTTTGTCTTGTAATTAAATACATGTTCTTCTGAAAATACATAAAGTATGACAAAAATTTTACTTGAGAATGAATCTCCATTCAATTCTGCACAAAATGATGGGTAATATGACACAATAGCTTATTCCCTTACAAAATAAGAGCCTGTTAAAAAATACCACCACCATGCAAAATTGAAATAGCGTGAAAATAATGGATTCATTGAGAGTTAAAGCAATTTGAGAGGAATGTAAATAAATTGTTAGGTTGAAATGAAAGAATAGGCCTACACATCAGAAAAGTGGGATTGTCCAGGGGCCAGCTCAACGACTTCTAGATGTACCTCATCAGCTACCAAGGAAATGAAGAGGTCACGGGCTTAAAATTGTATAGATCATGAGTGAAAGTAGCACTGTTTACATTTTAACTTTGCCTACGACCCCTTCATTTCGTTGGTAGCTTGTGAAAATAGATTTAAAAGTCGTTAGGCCTGTTCCTAGATTACCCTGGAAAAATGCGTCTGGCTGAATACCTTGTGTACACATGAAATCCTAAGGCAAATATCGACTGATTTATCTAATCACCCTAAAACCATTCTTTGGAGATTTTTCTGCGTTTTTAACATCAACAGTAGATTTTAAATGCACTTTCAACTCTCATTAGCTGGCTGCAAAACCTCACTGCTGACCACACATTGATGATTTTGTGACGCCGCCATTTGAGGCAGACCGCGGTCATATAAATATAAAATATTGGCTCCTCCTTTCCTTAAACAGCTTGGTATCATCAAGAGGAATGTAAACATTGATAGTAAACCAAAGTTAGTGATTTTAATGCAGATTTTTTTACTCTAGACATAGGAGATCGATTCGCCTCATTCTGATTTGTGGAACTTCACTACTTTCAGTTTCAATTCTGTTTCTTGCAGCCAAAGTTCGGGAATTTTTTTTTTGTGTGAGCGAGACAAAATCTGTCAACATCATTCAGTGAACAAGCGTTTGCACCTCTTCAATTTCAAAAATAGGTTTTGCGTTCGATTGTTTGCTGTGTGTCGCCTGAAAGACCGCTGTCTATGACTGGAATGGTTCTTTAGATCTATAATCTTTTGGAGAACGAAAAATCATAACTGCATTAGGGTTTGGAGCCTTCCAAGCGTTACATACCGCATGAGACTTTGTATTGACACACTGTACATTCAAAATCATAGGACTTTCATGTTTAGGCTGCATTTTTGTTGTCTTTCTGAATGCTTTATGGTTATTGCAGGTGTCAGAACAGCCAACTCACAGAAAGCACGTCACAAAAAATCACCAACACACACTTTTCCACACATTTTTCTTTCAACCCATCATTCTTTTTACATTGCTTTATTGACCACATTATTATTCTCTATAATGTTATGAACTAAGATAGTGCAGTGAATTTAGAAAGGATCCTTTTGTAGTGAAACTTTCATTGGCTGAAACTTATCTTTTATTGATGGTATTTTCTTGTTATTTTTTTCACTATAACTTTAGAGGAAATTATCTCTAGGTCGTGAGAGTCTTAAATTTTTATTCAGCATTAAATTATCTTTCTTTTGATGTATAATTTGTCTATATTTGTGCATGTTGAAAAGTTGATGTTTTTGGGACAATCTCAAATCATGTTTGTGGAATCTGCCTAATATATAGTCTAATGTGCTATGTAAAGCTCAGAGCAGTGCAAAAACTAATGCATTTATGATTGTTGGATCTTGGAAAATACAGATTTAGAGAGTTGGCCTGGTTGTAAACAGTTGTTGTGAGGCACCACAAGCAGAGAATCAAATGTAAAATTTATTTCTTAAGATTGAAGATGTGTAAACGCTTGTTTGCTACACGATTTTGACAGATTTTGTCTCGCACACACACAAAAAATCCCCAACTATGACTGTACAAAGCTGAATTGAATCTGAAAGTGAAATTGTTTGACAAAATAAGGTTACTCATTGCACAGCCTGGCAATCTTTTATCTCTAGCGGTAAAAACTGCATTAAAATAACTAATTTTGGTTTACAATGGATGTTTACATTCCCCTTCTTGATAGCAAACATTTAAACCAAACTGCAGCTGATATTTTATGTTGGTATATGCAGGCTATCAACAGTCATAGGTCTGTTGGTGGTACAATAATTAGCAAATCCGCCCTTAGATGTGCAGGGACCTTTCTGTTGTGGGTTTGAGCCTTGCCTTCAGCGCCTTGGCCTGACAGAGGGCCTGAAAGCCTGAAACTAACAAGAATAATAGTTACTCACTATGAATTATTTTTATTCAAGTTTCTACAATGCTTTAAAACTGTCGGCTATAATGTTTATTGAGGACCAACACACATTGTTAGATCTCTTTAATTCACCATCTCGACTCTCTTTTCATTATTTCATTCTCTCTCTCAACTTTTGCTTTGATATATGCCAAAGTCTTTTCTAGAATGGAAGTGAATGCCTTAGAGAATAATATAAAACATAATGCCAAAACAAATAAACTCTCCCCCCACCCCCCCTTGCATAGCCCTTTGACAACACCAATACATATTCCAGAATTTTTTTAAAGCCCATTGCTACCATTTAAAAAGAGGGAACCAATCAGATCACCACAACTGGCCTTAGCCGTGATACAGTCTGATCTGGGTCAATACGGTACTCATGATTTTGGTAGTATATGTTGGTAAAAATAGATGAGGATCTAAGTTTGATCAAAAACCTATTATGAGATGATTTAAGTACACAAAGTAGCTCAACCAAAGTATCGCTTAATTTATGTCAAATTTTACAAATAAATTCATACTTTCTCCAATAAAAAAATAGCTTTTTTTCCTTGTCCATCAATGCTTAATAGTGGCACTCTTTTTATTAATTCATTTTAGTGTTAAAGCAAGTTGTCCATCTGCATAGACTCTATAAAGATGTCTGATGAAGAGGAAGGACCTAGCTTTAAGAAGCAAAAGGTAATCCACTATGGGAGCCTTGAGGACAATGAGAAGGCCAGGATGTCACAAGGCAACAAGACAGCTGCGGCTTTGTCCAGTGCTGTGGAGGCTGGAAAAGAAGCTGGTCATATTAATATCACAGAAGGTGAGATTTTTTTTTTCATAAGTCATTTTGACTGTGGGCTTCCTTGTGTTTTCTTTTGTTTTTCAGTAAGTCTCAGATTAAAGAAAACTAATTTTGAGGTTAAAGTAATGGTTGAAATTATAAAGACAACCAACAACACTTAAGTATCAAAGGAACAAAAATTAATTCTTCCATTTTTTTTCTTTTACCTTTTCAAATCAGCCATTTCCCTTTCTGCTCAGGCTGCCACTACTAACATACATAATTACAGAAAAAAAGGATTTGTGAGATAATGTAAAATCCTCAACTATTTTATGATTTTCTGTTGCTTTTTTTATATTACAGGGCTCACTTTTCACTTTTTGGGGGACAAATAATGTGAGGTGCCTGATTTGTATAATTACAAAGGAATTTTTGTTACTCTAGATTTCATTGATTTTTATGCAAATCTCAACACTTCAGCAGTTCCTTCCTTTCTTTTGGAAATAGGTTAACAAATGAGGATGTCTCAAAATTTCTTTTGGTTTGCAAAATTCCCAAAACTAGGACAGAATTACTTTTTGCAAATAAGTAGGTTTTTAGGTTATTTCCTGTGCATTATTGTATATTATGGTTGTGTTATTTGTGACATATTATGACCAGGAACTGTGTATCTGATTTTTGTTTGTTGTTGTCTTTTCTGTGCTAATGCAGCATTTAATTACATCAGTAAGGAAAAAAAAATCAACTGCATCAAATTATTATCTTTATCATGATTTTAAACACTTAATTACTTCAGTGGGGATATAAAAAAAGAATGAGTCTAACCAAATTTTCTCTCCTCCTCCTAAATCATGGGATAAGACTTGTAGTTGAGCAAAAAAGAAAAAATCTAAAAATATTTTGTTTCTCGATAATTTTTTTTTCCAGGAAGAACATTTGATATTGAGGCCAGTGAATCAGCAATGCAAGCTGAAGCCCTTGCTGAGTTTGAGAAAAGAAAAAGGGTAGGTTTTTATTTTCCGGCAGCACCCAATTTTTTTATTTTTGTTTTATTTTTGCTTTGTTTGTTATTATATCTGGTATTCTTTGAAAAGAACTCGTTTTGCATCAGAAATAAATTTGGTTTTTATTTAGATTTTCATTTAAGTTTCATAAGTATTTAAATGGCAGAAAAAGACACCAAGTTTTTTTTTTTTGGAGCGGGGTTAGGATTTTAATTTCTGATAGGCTGCTGATCATGAGCTAGAGAAAATTGTTCATGTTCAACTCCTTAACTGACTACCATTGTCATGATCTGTATTTTAAAACAAGTTAATTTCCCATGTTTGCATCTGATGAATGTGATCATGGGTGCATTTGTTTATTGTGTGTGTATAGGCTACATACTCACAAGTATTTACTCACAGTTGTATTTACATGTAAGTGAATGATGTTATTTGAGAGCAGTTATTGATAACAGTTTAGGCAAAACACTGAATTGTCATAATGTAAGAATTATCCATATTTAAAAAAAAAAAACAAAGATATTTAAGTATTGAAATATATACAACTGTCACCACTTTTTCTTTCATCTTTTCTCTCAAATCAGGCCAGGACAATTCAGGTCTCCACTGATGATTCGGAGATCAAGGCAAATCTCAGACAGTTAGGAGAGCCCATTTGTAAGTATCTAAATGTTCAGGTCTTTTATTGTGAACATGAGCGGGGAAAATTAGATCATTGCTTTAGTAGCCATCTTGCAGGTTCATTGGAAGAGCAGTATTGTCAGTGTTAAGTTTATGGATAATACTGCTCTTAATTTGGCTAAGGTAATGGTGTAATTTAACTCACCAGGCCCTGATCTTGAACAATATTAAAGGTGGTAGTTGCTTTGCCTGGGCTCTGATCTCAAGTATCATGGACGTCACTTTTGAGATTTTTGAAAAAAGTTTTTTTACTATGTTTGCCTTGAGTTAATTTATTATAATATTTAAGTATGGACTTTGCCGGTAAATGTTTGGAAATTGCAAGTTTAAGATAAAATGATCCACATTCAGCCGGTACTAATGTTCCAAAAATTCCAAAACTTCCAAGCTTATCTAGATAGGGCCTAGCGATGAATTATCGTTAATGCTTTGGTTGAAATTTATCCTCTCTCATTCCTTATGTATTTGTGTGATTGATTCAAACTCCTGCATTAATTTATGTATTTCATTTTAAGTTGTGTTTCTTTTTGACAGAATAATTTTCTTAAAATAGAAACTAAGTGTTTTTTTTTTTCAAAAACTTTTTATTATAATAACCAAGTCCTTTCAGAATAGAGACACGCAGTCCTTCTCTTTCATTTTATACTTAACTAAGGATACAAAGCAAACTAGAATAAGCGATAAAAAAAAAAGACCTCATAGAAAATAACGCAATAAAAATACTGTAATAACTGACCTTCGTAAACCTCATGGAAAATTTCACATCGAAATAAAACACAAAATTTTATTTCAATCAAGTCATAGGAAATTTACAAAGAGTGCCATTTATAAACAGCTCTTTGAAACAAGAAATATTAGTTACAAACATTTTCCACATGTTCAAGTTTTCATTGCATTCAATCATGAATGTTTTATGTTAGGACCCAGCATGGTGCCTAGTAACGAAGAAGTGTGGTAGGATAAGTAAAACTTGCACATATGTTGTGAAATTTTGTCATTTACATTTAATAACAGTTCTCTCTCTCTCTCTCTGTCTCTCACCCTTCCTCTCTCTGTCTTTCTCTCTCTCTCTGTAGATCTTTTCATTTATTTATCTTTTTTTTTTTTTTTAAAGGAAAACTCATTTAAAAAATAGTATAGTTCCAGGCCATATGTGAAATTTTTGTCATAATTGCTCTAAAGGATCTTTTTTTTTTTCCAACAGGTTTATTTGGTGAAGGCCCAGCAGAGAGAAGAGAGCGTCTTAGAAAGCTTCTGGCAGAGCTAGGGGAGAGTGCCATACAGAAGAAAAAGGAAGAAAAGAGAATTGAGCAAAAGAAACGAGAACAGGTAAGGCATTAGGAAGAGCTTGTCTTTGTCACAAACGAGTGGCTGTGCTACTAGCTCAAATTTCTAAACTCAGCCATAATTGAGATCTTTGAAACAGAAATGACTCCAGATCTAGCAGAAATCGAGGAAAGATGAAAAAAATGGTAAATTAAGAATAATGATTAATTAATGATCAGTCCAGTTCTAAAAAAAATTAAAGTGCAAAATTGAAATGATCTAGCAATACTTTTTCTCTGCGCTTGTAAGCTCAGGTTTTGGTTTTCAGTTATACATTAACCTATGTATCTCTACTGAACTGGCTGTAATGTATTGCAGATCTATCCCTTCAACATAAACAATCTTTTTTCTTTGAAACTTCTCAAATTCTCTGCTCTCCTTGAAAAAGAGGGTGTATACATGAAATGGCATATCACATCATTAATAATTTTGCAAATTCCATAGTTCAATAGTTGTTTTTTTTTTTCAATTTACATATTGATATTTTTTTACTATTTATGTGTCTGTAAAATTAGTGTTTTTAATTTTATCTGTCTCAAAGAAGCTGTATTTGAACATTTGTTTGCTAATGTTTCAAGTTTGATATCAGTTTCTTTCTAAGTTGCTTTTTTTGTGTGTAATCAGGACAATATTACCTGGTACCATGAAGGCCCTGAGTCTCTGAAAGAGGCAAGATTGTGGATAGCTCAATATTCCATACCAAGGTACAAGATTTATTGCACTAAGAAACAATTGAATGGGAAGGGATATTTTTTTCAATTGTTATATGTTTAAAACTATTTAAAATATATATATATATATATATATATATATATATATATATATATATATATATATATATTTGCGTATTGACCCATATATATATATATATATATATATATATATATATATAATTCTACTCCTTTTTTTTTAGTTCATGAAAAAAGAAAAATATATTGAGAATAATTGAATGTAAGTAGGGTTTTTTTTTTTGTGACAGATTCCTTGATAAAGAGGTTTCTTTTTGTGCATTGGTCTACCTGTGTTTACAGCAGATTAAAGTATTGTTTTACATGACTTGCATTTTGATTATTTAGGCCAGATTAAGCATTTGTATTATGAACATTTCAATTGCGTTAAATTCAGAATGTAAGGAGTCATCAGAAATGCATTTACACCAAAAGTTTTTATTGAGATGATGCCTTTTGTTTCATTGGAGACAAGCCATTAGTTTTCATGGTCTATATGAAAGAATGCATTTTTATTCATGTTATGTTTACATATCAAAAAAATAACGAGTCATAGTTAAAGAGTTAAACATTTTTGCTGCATGTGTAAACTAGATAAAACTTGTGATGAAGAGTTGATAATTCTCTCTATCTTTCTTTCTTTATATTGAATTATTGGAAATCTAGAGCAAAGGAAAGAATAAGAAGACAGAAGGCTGAAAAACTTTTACCTGCCACCCAGAAAACAGCAGAAGTTCAACATCTGCAAAAAAGAATTCGGGTAATTCCTGAGAAATTTTTTTTTTTTTTTGAACTATAATGAGAGATCTGATACAAAGATTTAGTTAGTGGGAAATCAATCAAAGCTTATTCAAGGCAATTTTGCTTCAACAATCAAATAACGCATACTGTTCACATCTTTAGAATGTTTTGGAAATTTTTTGGAGTGAAATGATATGATCATAGCAATTGCATTTTAAAATGAATTGATATGGTTTTAGCAACTGCACTCTAATTCACAATACCTGACTTTGCTGTCATGCATTCCTTTTTTTTCTCAGACAACTTTAAAATTGCAGTGTTTAATTCCAACAGTCTGTCACTATGGACTGTAATCAGATCTAACATCTTTCTACAATTGCAATGTTTAATCCCAAGAGTCCGTCACTAATGACTGAAATCAAACCTTACATCTTTCTACAATTGCAATGTTTAATCCCAACAGTCTGTCACTAATGACTGCAGTCAGATCGGAGACAATCGACCTATCTCCCACTGTTGCTTCAGCCCTAACTCTCAGATGTTAGCCACTGCCTCTTGGTAAGATGTATTAGATAAAGATATTTTGAGCGATTTTTAGCTCCTTATACTGTGGTACCAATTCTTGGGGGTTGTTGTAGCAAACAGCAATTTTGAAAAATTAATATATCTGTAAATCTGCAGAATTTTATTTCCTTTGCAGAAATTGGCTGTTTTAAAATTTTCCCTGCTGTCACAATGTGTGCTCATTAAGCCACTAAAACATGATATGTATATCCATGTTTATAGATTTGCCTTGACTTTACTGGAAATTATCCCTTTTTCCCTACAGGTCGGGTCTGTGCAAACTCTGGTCTATTCCAGATTGCGAACACATACGTAATTTGAGAGGTATGAATAAACTGATGTATAAGTTTAAGTTTATAAGGTTGAGGAGAAAAAGTGCACTTCCCCAAAATTTTGACAAATTTCATGAAAGCAAATATAGAGTTACACCAAAGTCTACTTTAAATTTACATAGAGAATTTTTTTTTTTTTTGGTTTTCATAGCTATTTCTGGCAACCAGTTGAAGTTTGTAGGAAGATGCATTTTTAGCATTTTAATTGTTGCAAAAGCCTAAAGCTTCTGCCTACAGGCTTTACAATGGTGTATAGGGCTGCAGAGGCTTCGTTGATTCTTAGTCGAGATATGGGACTTTTATCTTTTCCGGTAAAGGGTGCTAGCGGAGCAGCAGACCTGCCAACTTTCAGTTTTACCCAGGAAGAAATTCTGGTGAACACCCATAAATTCCATTTTCCAGGTTGCTTTGCTTAAACCCTTTGATGATCCTGATTGATGGTGGTAAAAAAAAATATCCTCTTGTTTTATCGTTTGGATCAATCTGATAGCAGCAATTGTTATGTACTCTTTACCTATCTAAATTACATGATATTCTTATTATTATTGATATGATCCAAATAACCAAGTTGTGTTCCATAATGTTTATTCAACATGCTCTGTAAGGGAACTGAGTAACTTTTGCATCAAATGTATTGATATGTCACTGTGCTATTTATTCCTGTGGTCATGAACCCAATTCTGTGTCACTGATGATTGTGGTTAGCGCATAAGTATGTACATGTTGCACTCACTTGCAAACAATGAAGTAACTTGAAAGGAATGACCCTGCCTCAGATTAAGAGTGTAGTCTTTTTATGCTTGCAACAATCAGATGACAGGAATGCAGAAGCCACCAAACTGCATCCAAGAGTGCCTCTCTTGTTATATCATCCTTTGTTGGCTTTCTTTCCCATAGAACTGTAATTGTTATTCTGCATGAGAAGGGCTGACTGAGAAGATATATAAGTCATAGATGTATTTTCATAGACTCCTCACTCTCTATCAAGATTATTGACATGTATTATAGTTATTTATAATTGTAGAGGAATGTGTGTGTGGGGGGGAAGTTGATCAGGCTTATAGTTTGCAATTGTTTTTGCTCAGCTAGCCCATGACTTTGTCTTCCACTTTAGATGCTTTGAGTTGGTCCTATAAAATAAGGTCTGAAATTTGTTACCTCCATAGGACTCGCCATCCTTTCAGGCAAAAGCTGTTGACAGGAGTGATATGCCTTGTTTAATTGCAAGAAACATCATCATTGCTTCATTAATTTTTTTAAAATCTGGATACAGTTATTTATCAATCTAAAAAATATATAGATACTTAAAATCATTGGTCATAAACAAAAGTTTGCTATCATCTCTAGATGAAGCAACTGAGCAGTTTAAAACTTGAATGGTTCTTAAAAAGTTCTTCCAGAGCTGGCATAGAGTGCATGTGCCAGCTCTAGATCTAGATTGTATGATTCATTAGCACGATAAATTTTGTTTCCATCAATCATTGGAAATGAGAGATCATAAAAATGGCAGAATGTTTAACTGCACTATATGAAAAACTGCAGGTACCAAGCAGACCAACATTCAGAAATGGTTGAGTGAGATAGGCCTATAACTGGGCCCCAATATGTAGATCTAGATTTTATTTTAAGGTATTTTTAAGTCTTCACTGAGTTTCTGATTAGATCCAGAACGAAGCCCTTTGCAACATTTTTCATGCGTAAGTTTATTACTTTTTAAAGCTAAGGCAAAGCAGCCTTATTGAGAACAAATTCTTTCATAGAACATTGAACAAAGAGAATATTGAATTTGGGTATTTTGACCCATCAGTGTCAATGTTTGATATGTAATTAAATACGATGGAAGCCATGCCATAAAAGAATGAGGCCATAGACTGTAACTTTTAGACCTTTAACATATTGCCATCCACAAATGATATTCATGAAAGTCCATGAGGTTTTTCTATCATGTGAAAGCTCTTTTCAAGGCACATCTGATAAAATACTATTTAAGTTAAACAGATCGTATCCAAATATGCTATAGAAGAGAACAAAATCAACATTAATTTGATATTTCTCAAGTGAGTGCAAATATTATTGCTGCAGCTTAAGTTAGGGAAGTGGTTCAAAAGAAATGAGTTTTTGCAGGAAAACAATGCCGCTGTAAGTCTATGTAAATGTGCTGTTGTTTTATGTTGTTTTGATGAATTGTTTTATTTTGTTCCTGTATACTGAATAGGTCACAATGGAAATGTTGGCTGCATTGAGTTTCACCCTGGTGCAACAGTCAACTTAGATTCCAGTCTTTGTTGTATTGCCTCCAGTGGGCATGATGGGACTGTGAAACTTTGGAATTTGGAAAGGTAAGTTGTGGTTGCAGTGCAAGGTTTGAGCAATTGCCTTCTTGCTTTAAAGATGTATTATGGCATCACCCAATTAAGATTGCTTTGATCTCTAAGCTCTACAAGCTTTCTAGACATTTTCAAGTATGGTGCTTAATGTCGAGTTTTGATGCAGTGTGAAACAAACGTATTGTTATAAGGTTGAAATAGATTTTAGTTGGTGGCTGTTGTCTTTTACTTCTTCACCATTGATCTCTCAACCTTTTTTTCTCATTCGTTGGTTTGTAACAGTGAAGAGCCATTAGCAGATATAGAGGGCCATGCACCACACAGAGTTTCAAGGTTGAAGTACCATCCATCGGGAAGATTTCTCGCCACATGTTGGTATGGCACCCTTATTTTCATACATAGTATTCATGCTTTTATCTTATATGAACTGATTGTAAGTTTATGAAAGCATGCAGTGTAATGTCATTTTTTAATCTGTGTGGACAAGGTATAATGAAGCATATTTTATCATTGACTTTGTATGGACACCTAAACAAGCAGATCTCTCTTTGTTTATGAAAATCATTCAGTGAATATCAAATGTAGTTTTAAACTATACTCAGATGCTCATCGAAAATGGAAACTGAGGGTACTTAGTGTTGTTTTCTTTCTCATTGTAGAGATCCTATAATAAGTTCAGATATTGTTTGACCATACTTTCAGTTTTGATAACTCATGGAGGTTATGGGATCTGGAAGCACAAGAAGAGGTTCTACATCAAGAAGGCCACAGTGGCCCTGTCTATGATGTGGCCTTTCAAACAGATGGAGCTGTCAGTGTCACAGGGTAAGGTGTATATGTACAGGTAATGTAAAATTTTTATGCTGGTATTTTCCTTACTAAACATGTTAACCTAATTTTTTTTTTTTTTTTTAATTAGTTTCAAATTTTATTTTATGGAAAAAGATATCATTAAAATTTTTTTTCTTATCTTGTTTTTGCTCCATACAGGGAATTATGATTAGAGAGAGCAGCAGAAGTTATAGCTCTTCAATAATTTCACCCATTTTAATTCATTGTAACTGTGCCAAGAAAATAACTGCTTCTATTGAGGTCTTTTCCCACAATCCTTATAGTTTTTCATTTTCAATTTTTTTTTCCTTGTGTTAACTCTGCAACAGTTGCAGTGTTAGTCACACACACACGTTAGCCAAGCCAAGCACCTTAGGATTCATATATTTTGGGATTAAAATTAGATTGGCATAGGCATAAGGATCAAAATAAAACTTTTTAAAACATCAATAGCAGTAACTATTTTTCAGTGTTTGACTTGGTTACAAGATGGAGTCAGATCATCACGCTCAAATTGAAACTAATCTAGATCTAGACAGTTTTGATTATAATGAAATAATTGGAGAGGATACATACAGATCCTAATAAAGCCAGAAATGTTCCTAGCTCTATTTTCAGGGTTAGAGTGCAGAGAAAAGGCAGGGGTTAATCTACAAGGGGAAAGGAATTTTTATTTTCATCAAAACTTAAAGAATAAATTCATCACATTGTCACAGGCACATATTTTGTGACAAAAGGTGCTAAAAATATTATTGGTCAATATGCATTAGCAGTGATTTTAAAAAAATGGTCCCAAGATAGCTAATATGCAGGAAAAAAATGTTTAAACAACAGCAAGGGGTCAGTCAATGAATGCTATTTCTTCTTAATTCAAAGTCTGCAATTATTACTTGGTGTACAAAAACGATTTTGTTATAATTTGAAACTATTCATAGCAAGAGCATTTGAGCAAGAAAACAACATAAGGACTTCTGTTCAAATTTATCTAAGAACTAGAAATTTGTAGAAAAGAATGGTCACTGCCCTGAAATTTAACATTTCCACGCATTTCTGGGTTTTCTGCTAAATTTTCTTGAACTTAATGTGCTCACTTGCATTGTAGACAAATGCTGTATGTCTTATAATTTATGAACCTCTGTGCATTGTGACTTATGCTGTACATCCTGCTCAGAACATATTTTGTTTCATATTTTTTATTCTTTAGACCATCAATTTTTGAATTTATTACTTAGAGTTAATGTTTGTTTTTGTATTGCTTAAAGCTAAATATAGTCAGGGTGCTGGAGCATCAGTTTCTTTTGTTGAATGTTTGCTTGTGGATTTTTGAACAAACACTGGAGCATTAGTATGTGTGTCTGTGTGTAAATCTAATCACATGTTTAGGTAGGTTCATACCAAGAACAGATAAGGGATCAAGTCCAGAGCCATACATCTAGCTAAAATCGAGACCTAAGTTTACTCATTTGGTCTTGAGATCCAATCTGTACCAGATTTAGATCTTGACCTGACAAGCTTAAATCAGATCTATATAAATTTAGCACACAGGGATAAAACGGATGTTAAGGAAAAATAGCACAAATTCATGTCAATGTTTTATATTTAATGGAAAAGACGAGAAATATGTAAATTAACTTCAAATTCAAATTTAAAATACTATTTGTAATTCTTGATATTAATTGCTGTGGCATAGTGTTTTTATTCTTGTCATGGGAATGTATTTGTATCATTGTATTGATAATAGAGGTCTGGATGCCTATGGTCGAGTGTGGGATCTGAGATCTGGCCGCTGTGTCATGTTTTTGGAAGGCCATCTCAAATCTGTGCTTGCTGTCGACTTTAGTGGAGACGGGTGAGGCTTTTAAATTTCTCTAACAATACTTTTACAAAAATTTATTGCTCTTCTACCATAACAGCTTCACTGCTGAATTGAACTAAAGATAAAATTACTGCTCACAAAAAAAAGTTTATGACCTGGATCCATATTCTGTTTTTCATGGCTTTGTTTCTTTAATGCTCTGATGCATTCTTTAGGCTTTTTTTCTTTTGTGCATTTTTGCAAATATTTATTGTCTTTTACCTTTAAATGAAAATATATGTACACTGTGTATTGCACTTAATTTGATTTCATTTACATTTGAACTCAAATTATTTCTGTGCTCTCAGTAAATGTGGTTCTTCTGGGTAATTCCTGATATATAAATAGTGGCACTATATAATCGTATTATGTTAAAAAAAAGTTATTTGGACCCTATGTAAATACTATTCAAAAAATGATATCACACACCCCCTCTGCCCACAGCGTCGCATTATCGCTATTTTAGTTCAGTCGGCCCG
>BLXT01007525.1:1029507-1041047 GCA_019648995.1 Plakobranchus ocellatus | reverse complement strand
TCAGATTATAAAATAGTGTATTAATTGCATTATAAATATATATAAAGGGCATGTATTTAGAGCCCTTTTAAAGAAAACTGGAACTTCAATTGTTTTGAAATTTTAAGACAAAGATAAATAAATAGTTTATTTTGCACTCGCCAAGTTTCATTAGGTTAGATGGAAAACTTTTTACAGGAGAGCCGATTGTTCATATATCACTGCTAATTTTTGCCAGCACCATTCATAACCAGGCTAACTCTTTATAGTGCCGATAACGGGTTGTAATTATCACTTGTATAGCGATATGTGAATAATTTTGTTACTTGATAATCCATATGCGTATATTTTAAAATCAAATAAATAGAAGATGAAATTACAACATACAAATAATTATCATAGTTTAATAAATATTAATTATATCACAGTTATTGTCTTGCCCTCGGAGAGCAGGTACGATTTGTAGAAGGTGTGTTGTCAATATGTGGTATAGTTTCTTAAGATGATTGTAAAGCCATGTGCTTGATGTTTTTCTATGTGTGCGATCATTTGGTGGCTGTTTTCTGTACTCTGCTCCCGAGGAGGTCTCGTCCGAACATGTATTTTTTAATGTGTCGAATGCAGTGTTTCTCAAGTAAATGTTTTTTTGGAATGATTTTGTGAGGAAACATTCTTCTGCAAATTGATATGTGATTGTCTATTGCAGCTTGTATGTCTGTTAAAAAGCTGGCATCGATAGGTTTTGTGTGAGATATGGCGTTGTGAACAGTACAGAAGAGGAAGCATTGTTAAGGTCGTTAAATAATATCTGGATAGTGCATGCTTTGGCAATGAGGAACGGATTGCCTGTGAAAGTTCGTGTTTTTTTGACGATTCTTTCTGTGAGATCTGTTCAAAGTTTGCCCCAAAGGCGTCAGGAACTTGTGTCTTTTTGTTGCTATTTGTATGTCTAAATTGCGTGTTGCGTCTTCTAACAATTTATATTGTTTTAAAACGATTCCTAGTAAAATGTGATGATAAGGAGGGCTAACACTATCTAACTCTATGTCTACAATATAATGAATACAGTATACCTGAATGGAATAGGAGGAAAATAAACGAACGTTGTAACTTTATTAACACATCTAACGTAAAAAAACTTACATCACTCAAATTTATGGTTTTCGTAGATTTGAAAGCATATTTTAAAAAGAAAATTGCACGTTCCGTTTTTTTGATAATTAACATTTAAATCGAACTAGTCGGAATTAAAGGTAAAAATATTTCACGATATAAAGACTTCATAAATGCGTTTATCACACTCTTAGATATTATGATAGAATTCTCATCGTACGATCGGGTTTTAGACAAGATGTAAAGAAAATAATTCCAAAAACAGCGATGTTGATGCTATTAGTAGTTTTGAAGATATTGTGATATGAAGAAGGAAAATATAGATTTTTATAGAAAATATAGAGCTTTACAAATGTGTTGTGGTTGATTTTCTACGATTTTTTAAAAATACCATACATTTCCTATTTTCGGAAAGCGTTCCCACACAGCAGACACCCATAAAAAGCAGATCTAGAATATCTATAATCTGAGAAAAATATTGCATTTGGAAATAAATTTTGTCCCTGAAAATTAAAAATTATTTTATTGAAACTGGTTCATTAGTCTAAATCTAAATCTATCTTTGTTACGAAATTGCGGCAGACCATTGCACTGGCGTGTGCCGATGCTATTATCTCCGTTCAGGTACCTGCCTGGTACCGGCTCTGATTGATGACCCCAGGTGCGGCCGGTGCATTATAACAAAGTCTCAGTCGCCTAAGTTCACAGGAGGTTTAGGGGCTGCTTGGCTCGGCCGCGTGATCTAAAATGTAGTTTTTAAGGCGAAATGCTACGCTGTGTGCCAGCGATTTTGTATCTATATATGTGAAAGCAATGTATGTATTGTAGATCTATTTGCCAATACAAATACTTTGCATCTCCACCCCCCTGAAAAAAATCACTAAGTGACTAACTTTAATTTTTGGCCAAAGTTGACTCTTTACAGTTATCATAATCTAAGACACTTAGTCGTACCGGTATGCTAGATATGTATTGTTATAAAGGATTTAGGAAAAAACAAAGATGTGACTTTAAAACACTACCAACAATGAACGCATTTGAATTTGGAGCGAACTTAGTTCTTACATTTATTACAAAACTAGTACAAGCAATGATAAGCGGATCGCAGTATTGTATTAAATTACCCCTAGCACACTCAACTAAACAGCTTTTTATAAATCAATCATATTTTGGAATCAAGTTAGTATTTTTTTGTTCCCAGCCACTCTGATTTAAAAGAATTGCACTGTATATCATATAGTGTGACTTGTGACTGTATATAATGTAGTGTGACTTGGATGCATGGTTGCTTTATTTTTAGATTAAAAAAAAAAAAAAAGCCAAATGTAAGATTTATGAGCATTTTATGGGGAACAAAAAAGCTGATAGTAAGATTTAAGAGGGTTTTTTTTTTTTTTTGGCAATAATTTTAGCGTATTATAAAACTGTATAACTTGATGAATCACAGATACCATGCAGCCACAGGAAGTGAAGACAACTCTGCCAAGATTTGGGATCTGCGACAGAGAAAATGTGTATACACAGTCCCTGCACACACAAACACAGTGTCCAAGATCAAATTTCAACGTGAGTTTTTTTTTCTATTTTTTTGTGTCAAAAAGTCAGATGAAAGCATTCAAAATCGAAACTACTTTTTTCCAATAAATCTAACATTTCTTTCTAGGTTAAGGGAAGTTTCATCTTTTTATGGTGGCGAGCATTGTTTCCACATTCAAGTATCAAGGATAAATGAGGCTAAGTCATGGGCAAAATGAAAAATGTTTGTCATCAGCAGAATAGAACCCAATTCACTTTTCATTATCAGCCCGAATTGAGCAAAGCCAAGTGTAACTAAATTCATCTCCAAGTCTTCCATTTAGGAGCAATTTTGATGTAGAAGCATCAGGGTCTTATAAATTTTTTTAATATAATATGGGATTCACCAACTATCATTTATTCAATAGGGATGCAGTTATTGGTATTATAAATTGAATAGTGAGAGAGATATATCAAAAATAGCATGAAATTCTTATTCTTTTCACTTTGCTGTTACAGCTGAGCATGGAAACTACTTGGTCACAGCATCGTTTGATAGCACAGCTAAGGTGAGGGCAGTACGCTACTATTGTCACAATTATCAAAAGAAAAAAAAAACATTAATCATGTGCCTTTATTTCTCATAAAATGATGAGAGTTGAAGAATATTTGTCATTTCTTTTCAGTATGTCATTTTAACTTCAAAAGCAAACTTTTTCTGTTGCATGAACTATCTTGAAGTCAGCAAAAATGTGTCTTCAGTTTTGCCTGGTTTGAAGGATTAGTAGCCCCATGTATGCACTATGGCAGAATTCAAACCTTGTGACTCACCGGGCTCTGGTCATTTCAAGGCTCGCTGATGCTTAAAAACTGGCCATTTCAGACAGTTTGTAAAAATCTTCTGCTTTACTAAACTGTAGTAGAAACTTCATTTTTACTGTGCATTTTAAAGTATTTCAGAGCTTTACAAATGTGTTGATTATATTTCTTTTAGTGTTGTGGTTGATTTTCTACGATTTTTTAAAAATACCATACATTTTCTATTTTCGGAAAGCGTTCCCACACAGCAGACACCCATAAAAAGCAGATCTAGAATATCTATAATCTGAGAAAAATGTTGCATTTGGAAATAAATTTTGTCCCTGAAAATTAAAAATTATTTTATTGAAACTGGTTCATTAGTCTAAATCTAAATCTATCTCACTCTGAATCATTAAGTCTTCAATTTGACCTTTCATCTTCATGGGTCGTTGGCGTGTGAGCAGAGTAGATCTAGAATTACAGAAAGCCGATATGATGATTTATTGCTTTATTATCGTAACTAGACCTAGATTTTTCACTCAAAATTCAAATGTACAATATAGAAAGAAATTTCAACCTCGGTCACTGCCTAGAATCTCTAGATCTAGATCTAGTCCGGATTCTAAATCTAGAACTAGATCTAGAGTTTGAGATTGGATGGGCACTTAGGTTTGTGGACAAGATGTTATGTTGAACAAAACTAATATTTTCAAAACGATTGGGAATGGAAATAATTTTCATTTTTATCATCTGATTCTAGCTCTATGGCTCAACATCACTCTCTTCAGCGAACTCAAAAGTATCAAACACATTGGGCTTTGATTCCGCTATTGTCTGGGTAGGAAACGAGTTTGTCTGGGTAGGAAACGAGTTCAGAATGACAGATCGAGCGGTTCGGAGGTATCCGTCTTCAATCCTTTATTTTAAATATTAAAAATAGGAGAAACGCGGCAAATCGGAAAGCTCGGAAACTCACAAAAACAACCGAGAAAACTGGAAGTTTCTCTGACGTTGTCAACATACTTAAAAAAATTCGCAAAGCCATGTCGAACATACTCGACATCAGGGCCCCGGCGCTATAAATAGCATATCGATACCGTTCGACACCAGGGCCCGGTGAGTTAACCGGTGCTAGCAGAAAGTTGCACAATGTGGATTTTTACAACCAGCAAAGGGCATTAATTGCACAGTTGGCAAGCCTGTCTTGAGATCTGTAGGGACCTTTCTATCACGGGTCGTAAGTTGTGGCTATTTATGATGCTGTAATTTTAATTGTAAAATTATATATCTAAAAAAGTTGGGGAAGGGATGAGGTTTGGGACATTTTTTATAATTGATACTTTAGTAAGAGCATGGACATTTTGCTGCTTGTCCAATGCCATGCATGCAACTCTTGCTCAAGCAGTATTACAAAGATGGGCATATATGGCTGGCAGACTCAAATTTTTGTATCTGCTATTATTACTGGTGAACCACATACCTATGGTCTAAATAGTGATGAAGGACTTTTGTTTGAATCTGATGAAACAAAAACACAGGTATGGTAAACCCATGAAGCTTATGGTTTTGTCCTTTACTTGATGTGTTTTGAGATTTCATAATTGTTTACTTTCTCCCATGGTCTTGATGATTGATAGGATTAAATACATTAAACCTACATATGATTGAGCATTTAGATTCACACTTATCTATCTTATCCTTGATTTACTTTCTACCAGATCTGGGCTCACCCCACATGGGCACCACTAAAGACCCTGGCAGGCCACGAGAGTCGCGTTTTAGGACTGGACATCTCGCCAGACCTTAAACACATGGCCACCAGCTCCTATGACCGCACCTTCAAGCTTTGGGTCTCTGAGCATGCTGGTGGCTTATGAATGTTACTGGGATTTTTTAGGGGCTCAAAAAAGTAAAGGGGAGGAGAATCATGATAGTGGTAGGGGCTGTGCAGACCAGGGAGAGAGAGGGGGTTATTTTATCTGTAATCTTTAAGCGTAGCTGTCCTGCAAGACGAAGGGAATTTTAGTAAGACTGACTTTGAATGAAAACCTTGTACTACTGAAATGAAAACTGCTCACTATTATGCATACAAAAGCATCGGAAATTTTTTCTTTACTCTAATATTTTGGTATTATTTCAGTGATGTGACCCGCAACTCGACTTATTTTGAGGGACTGCTATACTAATTATTATTAACTTGCAGTCTACAAGACAAGCTTATGATTAATGCAGTCAAATTAAATAGCATGTTTTCATGACTTTTTTTTTTTGACTAAACAGCTTTTAGAAAGTGTCATCAAAAGCCCTTTGCCTCTTTCCAAGCAGAACTCTTTTCACATATATAGGTAAATGCCCCTGCATTTGTTGAGAGGGAGAGAGACAGACATAATGAGTGAATGAAAATTTGTTTTTTTTTTTTCAAAACTGTGTTGCTGAACCTGTTCTTTTAAACTCCAATGTAATAAATCCATTTTCAAAAATCTCTTTCTTTTGGAAATTTATTTTATAACTTTCCTCATTATGTATTACCAGTACTGAGACTACACATAATTGTTTTAAAACTGTATGTGAGCCTGTCTCAAAAGGTGGTTATTACATTACACAGAGGGGTCAGTTACAACACAGAAAATATAACCTACTGTAAGACTTTACTCATTTCTTAGGATTTACAGACACACATGTAACAGCTTTGGGGATAACAGACTTCAGTTTTAAAAAATACATAAAATGCCTTGTCTTTAGTCCTAATTCATAACTGATATGCGACATTCAAAAGTGGCTGTTAAAGTCATGAGTTGAGTTGAATAGATAAAATGTACATATTATGTTGCTCTATCTTTTTAAATTTAAACTTGTCAGTTCTTGTTTGTTGTTTTTGTGGCCATTCATGAAGGGTTTGGTTGTAACATTAGCTTGAATTACAAAATGATGACTGCCTCAATCATTACACTCTTTGTTAGCAAAGATAATAAATATAAAGAAAAGCTCCATTTTTGCCCCTTAACTCAATGAGACACAAGCTTTAAGTGTTAGCTGATCCCAGGAGACGTATGATTTTGCCCTGTTTTTGAAAAATTGCCTTGATTTTGTTTTTAAAGCTATTTAAGTTCTGTTTTTTGCATTTTCAAACTCAAATTTGGATCTTTACAAACATATAAAAGGATTATCCAACATAGATTTTGAATTTTACATTAATTTTTTAATAACATAACCAAAAGTAAAAAAATAACTTTTTTTTTTGCACACATAATTTTCAAGAGAAAAAGATGTATAGAGCAAAGAAAACATTTTCATGCAAATCAGATCAATTTTATAAAACTGTGGGTATTGACAACAAAATTTCAAGCTTTGAAACAAATTGATTTTTTTTAAGGGCTCGCAATCCTGGGAAAACTTCTAACATCATTCAAAAATTCTAGATCTAAGTTTGAAATTTGTGCCACTGCTTAGGCCTCATACAAAACTAAACAAAATAGGCTTATAATGCGTTATTTACGGTTAAAAGGAGCATAAAACTGTAAAACAATAGTTGAAGTAAAGTTTAGAAGTAGTCTTCCTTTTTCGCTATAGCCATAACAACAACAAAAATTCAGAAAACGCATCGGACACCCGTGTCTGATGCATCGTTTTAGCCTGTAATGTCATCAGACACGGGTTTCATATGCGTCTCCGTTGAGTTAGGACCCCAAAAAATCACAAAACCAGAGCTGATTTTCAACTAAAAGAAAATAAACTGACCTGTAAAGAAATGATGAGAATGGGCTAGGAATTTTTGTCGGTAATGATCGACCATTCCAATACAAAGAGCATTGGTTATGACCATAAATCCATGGTAAATGCTCAGAACCAAAATAGAATTTTTTGAATGATGGACATAGTGTAAAGATTGTCCAATAATAAAGGCATCTTTTACATTTTTCTACAAAAATGGCTCTAAAAGAAAAGATAAAAAATAAAAGGCAAATTAAAAAAAAAACCTCATATGATGTAGAAAAGTGAGATGAAGATAAACTTTGAATTTTTGGGACTATTTTTGAGATCACCGAGAAAAAAAATGTATTGTTGAATGATGTGGACTAGTGATTTATTAGTTTGTGAAAAACTATATCTTAAAATAAGTAATTAAAAAAAAAAGACAATTTATTTGGACTAATACTTAAGTGCAATGTTGTGCATGCATGTAATCTACAATTTAGCGCAGTCACTTTGTTTGAAGTCAGCAGCGCTTGCTCAAAGTAAACACCATCTGTCTGTCCCTTCTTTTTATTTAAGCAATTTCATTTCTGATAAGATGAACAGCCTGCCTATGTACTAGTCACACTGCACTTGTTGAAGTTAGCAAACACTATAATTATCTGCATCATTCTTTTTCATTCAATATACAAAAATATACCAAGTATTGGATCTAAGTCATTCTTTTTTGGTCAATCAACAAGAAATTGTCACACAAATGAAAAAAGGGATGAAAGATGGCCTTCTCAAATCTCAGCCTGGAAGTCAAGGTGAAACTCATTCAAAGGATGTCCATCCTTAACTATGAGGATGATAGACTTAGGAAGGAAGTACAGTCTGGGAAAAAGCAGTGTTCAAAATTGTAACGAGAAAGTTGAAGGAGCTTGTGCTATGTCCTCTTTTTCAACCCAACAAAAAAAGTGAATGGAAACTTGTAATGATGTAAGGTGCAAGGTCTTGACAAAGCTCTTCAATGGATGCCCTGCATTCCAGCACTATTAATTAGATGGAAAAGGCAAGTGCCATCACTTTGGGATGAAATAGGATAATTTACTCCTAGTCCAGCTTGGCCTGTCAGATTGAATAAGCACCAAGGAAATGTTTTTAAAACTGTCTGTTTTCTTGTCCCCAATACCACATGTCAACTTCAGCCATGCAACCAGGGAATGATTCTTCTCTTAAAATGCCAGGTGGTGCAAAAGTAACAGCAGAAGCTTTCTTTCTACTGGCTTGATTGTGAACTTTCTATGCATGAGGAGGTGACCATTAGCAGCCTCATCTCGAGGTTCAACAGAACACAAAAGACAATGTTGGTTTTGACGCAGAGGCAGAAGATGATGATGACGATCATGTTCAGGAAGCAAATAGTTCTGCTCTAAAGGCTAAGTCTGCATTAGCCACGCTGAGAAAATATGGAGAACAGGGCTGAGGATATGCATGATAGACAGGATCTGACTATTAAACAGCAACTTAGCAGCTTTTGTCGAGCAGTAAATAAATGACAGTCACAGGTTTTAAAACAAAAGCAGAAAGTGAATTATGTGCGACAAGGTGGGAGGACCCTGAGTGGTGTGAAGCCCTCACAATCATCAAAAAGAAAAAAATAGAAAAAAAAATTTTTGGGAAAAATCCAACAAAAGGGAACAATGAAAAGGATTTGGTATTTTCTCTTTTTTAAAGAGGTTATTTTTTGGCGCATGTTTACATGATAATAAAGAAAATAAGAGGAAAACATGGGAGGGAAAAATTCATTTAAATTAAACCATGTGAGATGTTGCTTCAAAATGAAAGAGTCAAATTCTTTTCATTTTGAATTATCACCGAAGTTGAATTTGACAAAGGCAAATAATCAACGAAAATCCTTACATCTCAAAATGAGGAATTTGAATTATCATACTTAGGCTCATGAGTTTTTTTTTCTGGTATTGTTATTACTATGATAGTAAAAAAAAGTTCTCTTTACCACATAAAGGCTTTAATTATCCAATATTTTCTTTGTTTGTTCTTTTTCATCCATCCCCAGAGTAAAGCATGAAAATTAAATTCAAAAGAAAGACAAAAATAAACAACAGAAAAAAAAACTTGAGATAAAAAAATATGAAAGAAGGCAAATTTAACACTATTTATTTTATTTAAATTCAATGTTTCGAGTTTGAATATCTCTAAGGAAGTTTTAATGATGTAAGCCTACAATTATTTACACTCTGAAGAATCATTATAATGGTCAGAAAATGCAGAACAACAGCATTACAGAAAAATGCATGATTTCTTTTCAAAATACATTGGATTTCAAGATCAAGATAATTAATAAAAAAAAAAAAAAAAAAAAAAACACAATATACTGCTGAAAAGTAAATGAGCTTAAAAATGACTTATCCATAGCATTGCAAAATAAATCAAAAGTAGGATTAAATGTTCTATAGGTATAAGATCTACTCAAATATGAAAGAAGATCTACTAATGCAAACTTGACTTAGATAAATTTTATAACACATGTGAATATCAATGGTGCCATTTAGTAACTCTGTACATGCATGATATATAATGGTTTTTTTTTCTCTTTATTTCACAGCTAGCAACAAAAAGAACCTTTTGCTTTGTACATGTATAAAATAAGGAGGGCTGAAATAAAGATCAAATTAATGATTATTCTAGATAAATATTTATGGCTAGGTTGAATAAAAATCTTTTAATTTCTTTTTTTATAAATGTTGTTTTCACTTAAAACAAAAACGCTTATAGATCTACATCTCAAATTTTTAATCTCGCAGACATATGTAAAAAGGTCCACACAATCAAAGCACAATATGTTAATGTATGTCCTGGGCGACTCTCAGTTACCCACATAGGGCTGGTTTCATTTTTAGGTCCTCATTGTAAAAATGGAATGAAGGATGGCAACATGTATTTGGAAGTATGCAAGAATACATTTTAAAACTTGTGTAACACAAAGCTGATATCTTTTCACAAATTATTGTTGGTAGATTCTTGTTCTTTTTTTTTTTTTTTGTTCTCAAGAGCAAAAAAAAAAAGGTTTGCTGTTGGCAAAAACCAAGATCTGCCAGTTTGTAAGCCATTTAAAATATTTAACTTGATGAATTTTTGTAAAAAAGACTCTCAAAAGATGTTGTGAAGTAAAAGATGGACAAAAGATGCCTGGGCCAAAATCGGAGAAGCTGCAAATAAATCTTTGAAGGACCCAAAAGAAGCATTTCTAAAACTAGTTTGTTTACCACATTATTAATTTCAAGTATGTTTGTAATGGCATACAGAGTTTAACAACCAAGGCGGGACACAGACAGGGTAATTGGGATTGCAGAATTACTAAAGTTACATTTTGTTGTAAATCTAACTCTTTTTTTTTTATCTAGATCTTGGTTTTTGATCAATCAAGATTTTGGGCAATCCATCTTGTTAAATTTAACAAGAGCTAGCCTTGATCTCCAAATCTATGTCTGTCTTAAATAATCCAAAGTTAAAAAGCTATCATTTGGCTTGAAAACTTCATTTTAGTGCCCACATACATATATAGGGGTTTTTTATAGAAAAAAAAAAGTGGAAGAAAGGAATAATTTTTAATCCTTTTCAAAAATGTTTTGCAAAATCTCACTGTGAGGAAAAGAAAAATATGCTGGCCTCAAGATAAATGCAAAGAGCTCTTCTTTATTGACAAAAGGAACATCAAAAGGTAAAGCCCACTACATCTAGTTTTAGTTGTCTGTCCTGAAGTTCTCCAAAGATTGAAACCAAACAATATCAGGCTTTCTCTATAACCAGTATAAATGATCACTCAATGTGGTCAAAGTAAATTTGATTGTAGCAAAAATACTGTTGTGTGATAAAATAATAAAACGAATGGCAGCACCAAGTCCACATTAACAAACAAATAAAACAGGTTAAATTTTAAAGAGAGCAGTTGCACAAAAATTGTAAAATGCTGAAAAACCTAAGTGAGAGTAAATACTAGGATCAAAACCAAGATACCATAGCTTGCAGTGCAAATTAATTACCATCTAAACTATTTTATCAATTGCTCTGTTAAATACTACTACCCCTTAACCATCTGACTGTGATATGGTTGATTTCATCCTCTTTAGATCTTTTGATTTAATCGCTTTTGCCTTACTTGGCAATGGCATAGAAATCATCTTGCAGAAATTTAATCAAAATGCGCTACATAAAATACAAATATAAAACTAGGTCTAGATATTGTATCGTTTCTTTTCTCTTGAGTTTTTATTCATTCACTGGCTTAAATTCAGAAGTGTAATAATTAAAATAATCATTTACTCTAGATTTTATTGACATATCAGTTTGATGACTGTTGACTTCTGGCTATCCTGAATCTCTTTAGGTCTTGAATAACATTCACTTGAAAGTCAAGAAATTCATCATCTGTC
>BLXT01007525.1:968479-983653 GCA_019648995.1 Plakobranchus ocellatus | reverse complement strand
TTTTTTTTTTTTTTTTTTAAAGGATAGAAGAATAACAAAAATAGCAGGTGGTTTTGTTATGGTCTCTTTTATTCTACATCTAATTTTTTTTTATTTTGAGGATTTAGAAGTATACTTATCTTTCATGTATGAAGATGACAATAATCAAAGAACAAACACAGGATTATAAAGTTTTTGGGTTCACACTTGATTGAGCGGCAAGAAAGTCATCCATAATTCATTTTTGTTTTTGCTCTGAGTTAGTGGCCTTTATAATCACTGAATCCTTTCGCCAGGATTCTGGGCCGAACATCTCAATATCACCATTATGTTTTCATAGTCTATTGATTTTCACTTAAAATGTATCAAGCATGGCAAGGATTTTGCATAGTAAAGACACCATGCATACTGAAAAAGGTTAGAATATTTATGTAAAATTCCCTTATTTTTTCTTATTTTCATGTTTTTCAGCTGACATCAGTGCCTGGTTCTCCATTTTGGGCAAGCCTTCGCAGACTCCAGTGTCTAAACCTGCATGACAATCCATTGGGAAAATTTGAAACATTACAAATTCTGGGATCTTCACCTTCTCTTACAATGTTAACCCTTTATGACACACCTCTGTCCTTAAAGAAAAACTATAGGTAAATAAGACAAATTAGGTACTTCACTTATTAAAACAATGGAACTTTTAATAATTTTCTTCTTCTTTTTTCCTCCTGATTTTTGTCATAAAGTCTCTGCTATGTAAACTTCTTTTATTTATTTATTTATTTTTTTATAATTTATGCATTAATTAGTTAATTAACTATGAGCTGTCACATAAGAGCCAAGCCATATATTTTTTTTTTGCAATAATGTGAGTCATCTATTATAACATCTTTGCTTTTTAATGTAAAGCCACATTCTGCTTTTAATTAAATGGTTTTATAAATAAAATATATAACATATTTAATGTAATATACCCTTTTTTTCACTTTCTTAGTCTACTGATGAATGATCACTGCTAACACTTTGGAATTTCTCTTCTCTCAGACATCATGTTGTGAACAGCATATGGACACTGAAAGCACTAGACATGCATGTCATTTCAGATGAAGAAATTATAGAAGATGCTGTATTTAATGGACACTTTAAGGCCCTGACTCCTCCATTCAGGATAGATCTATGCCCACACACACCATCTGTAAGTTATTCTAATACAAAGTATACAAAATGAATGAGATGATAAAATCAAATTTTTTAAAATATTTTTCTAAATTTCTAAAAATGAAACACAGTCATGACACTTAAATGTTGGCAAACTGCTTACCCCCCCATTTAAAAAACATTTTTTTATGAATTTAATCTGGTTAAAACAAGATTAACTCTGGAAGAGTATTAGATGATGCTTCTTTGGCATTCTAAAGATAGCTATTTCTCAATGAATTAGTGATTTTTTGTAACTTTCAAAAAAAGTAAGATTAATCTTAATATATGATTATGCTCTAGAATATAAAAATTAAGCTCATTTACATACAAGACAAAGGCCAAATGTAGAAATACTGAAAGCCAGCAGCTATATAGATCTACATTACATAAAAAAATAAAGTGGGTCCCATGCTAAGTCTAAGCGTCGGGGAACCAGGAGTAGGGTCCTGATTGTTCTTGGCATACGGCATTTTGAGGTAGTTTGCCATTGCTTTCCTCGCCGCCTTTACTTTCGCCGGATCTTAAGAGATCTAGCTACCCATTTAGTGCTGGGAGGACACAGAGGAGCAATGAAAATTGCATGAGGTAGTTAAAATTAGTCTCACCTAATGCTGAGATTAGTTATTGTACATGATACCATTTCTCTGCTCTTCTTGTTGTCAAGAAGGCATTCTGTCCTATCTAGGACCTAGGCATAACTCTTTTCTCTTTTCCTCACTGACAGCAGAATCTTGACTGTAAAAGTAGGCAGGCAGAACACAAATTTGCCAAGAGGCATTGGAAGCTGCTCAGAGTATAGCATTGCCTTGTTTGTAGTCAGGAAAAGTTAAAGCTTTTCAGTACCTAAAATTTACAAAGATAACTTGAATTAAATAGACTCTCCATTAGATTTGAATTTAACCAATATTTTGTAATAAAAGTTAACAAGAAATATATTCAGTAAAATTATTCACTTTAGAACGATTAGGAATTAAGATTTGAAATATTAGGACTCGGATGTATCATTTTGTATATTTTGTGAAACAATGAAACTGATTTTCCTGTCAGTGTTCAAGACAATATCTGGTGCTGACCATAGAACTTATGAATTAAAAAAAAATGATCTTACCTGTTATACTTTTGAGCATTTTCTCCTCAGAATTTTACATTCCAGCAAGAAATGGCAGTGTTTGACTCTATCAATGTCACTATCAACAAAATCCTGGCCAAGCACTCACCTGTGCTCATTGTTCAGAGATACATCAGAGGATTTTTGTTGCGCAGAAGGTAAGTTTTACTCTCCACCATCTACACAAGACATCTATGCTGCACACAGGGCAACTCTCATTCTTCTTTACTTATAAAAGATACCTGTTCACATGGAGTAATTGCTAGGATTATTTCGTTCTTAAAAAAGATCAAACAAACAATTTTTTATATCCTAACAAGATATGTCAATATAAGAAAAGGAAACACATAAGAGGATTCACTGTAAAGCCACTCAATTAAGAGTCATGGTGAATTATATATCATATAGCAAAGTCAACTGCATAAATCATTTCAAGAAATAAAGAATTTAATATAGATAACAACTGCATATATCATCTCAAAAAATGAAGAATTATCATCTGATTTTATTTTAATTTTGAACTGAATTTTTTTTCAACAAGGACAACAACAACAACAATAATAAAAGAAAGTCTTTAATAAGTAGCGAATGAAAATACTTAACTGGTACACCTGAAACCTTAAAAACCCAATCAAGCTAAGCTGTACCATTTTGAGCCATACTGGGTTGCTTGGTATGAGGCAGCATATTTTGTGTTATTGTCTTATAGCTCCATAGCTTATGAAGCGCAAACATAAGTCATAGCATTACAATCACTCAGTGCAGCTTAGGGGAAATGATGGCTTTTGTTTATGCTACCAGTTTGACAACATGCCCTGTGATGTAATTGTCTGGAGAAGGATAAGTAATTAGCCAGGAGGACACGAGTTAATCCTATTTAGTTCAACAAACAAAATATTGAGGAATATTTTTTTTCTTATTTTTCTTTAATTGTGTTTTTTTAAATAGAATACCCTTTACATTTTTAACATTCCTTTTTTTTAAATTTGTAAATGAGCTTTAAAAAAAAGAAGGAAAAACTTTATCAGTGACTAAAGACGGACATAATAACTTATTTTCATTCTCTGCAGAAATTGTGTATATGTTTCAAGTTATTGATGTACATCTTTTACTCTCTTATACTCAGTTCGTGGAAGTAAAGTATATATTCACCACAATGTAGAGATTAGCTGTGCATCCTATAATGCTTGACCCCTATAAAATAACTGTAAGCCTATCAGAATTGGATCTCTTTGATAGCTGTGCTGTCATGGGTTCAATATAGTTGGTTGAGTGCCAGTGTCTTTGCTGAGTGCTTATAGTCCTCAATCAAGTACAGTCATATTGGCAAATGCCTGTGTGTATGTAAGTTTAATAATTTATTTTAGATATTTTCAAATAAGACTAAATGTCAGATCTAGTCTAGAGCTAGATCAAATCAATGGAGATCTGCTCTTGACTACACTAGATCTAGATATTAACCGTATGGGTGCAGCTAAAGTTAAATTCAGATCAAGGTCACAGTCAGGTAAAATGTGTAGCAGTAAAGAGATTAAAAGCTAAACTTTATTATAAGAGGAATATTGAATGAAATCTATTTTTCATGAGGTATATGAATGTAATTGACTCTCAAATTTGCGTCAATTTCTTGCAGTTTTGTTTTATTCTTTCCGCGATAGAATGGGTATTGTGCAGCATATCAAAGATTCTGCCTCAATTCCTTCCCTGGCCACACCTATTATTCTGAGGCCAGAGGGTGGAGAAGATGCCACAGATGTTGCGGCACGTGAAGGAATGGACTACGACACTTACTTGCGCTTTAGAAGACCTGGTTCCATTCAATGGCCAACTGAGGTTATTAATGTTTTATTTTTTGTTTTATAACTGTCTTAAAGAAATTAAACTTTTTAAAATCAATCACTGAGCCTGAAACTAAAATTAGTTAATGATATGTTTTCAGCAAACTATACAAATACAGATAAAAACATTCTCTTAAAAGTATATGTAACTTGTAAAATAGACAACCTACCAGAGCTTTGTGTGAGCTTAGTCTTCTCTTGACTATCTTGGTTATGAAAATATGACTTAAGAAAAACAAAGATAGTATGGCCTGATAGTGAAGTGAAAAACCAGGAGAGTGAAGAAAATGAGACTTGGTGGAGCTGTGATCTTGTCACATAAATGGACTTGAAATTAAGCACAGTGTCTTTAGCAGACATAATGTATTTTCACTTGCAGCTCATTAGCATAATCACATCTACACAGTATGTTGTGATCACTGAGTGTGCTTCAAGATCATCATAATGTGCTAGGCAACAGGTGAAGACTGAAATGAGAGCCATACTCACAAGTTGTCATGGGCCGAAGTAAAATCTTGAACCTCTCCACTGATCAAAGTTTCACCAAATTTTTCACTCCCAATCTCCTTCCTAGTATCCCCTCCTTTTCCTTCTGCTAAATGGCTTGGGCATCAACCAGAAAGACTCTAAATCCATCAGTCAAATTCCCGTTCCAGTCTGTGACACTGCTTTCATGATCATCTTGTTCCAATTGAACTCTTTCAAAAAAGATATGGCTTTTTAATTTAACATATATTTAAATATATTTTTTGTAGATATTTTCTCTCCCTTAATCTTCTATACTCTTGTGTTTGTCTTTTTTTCTAGACTCTTGGCATGGCCTTTGCCTTAGCCTTTTAGTGTGCATGATAATACTTGGACCAAAACTTGGCATTAGTGTGGCATGCATCTCTTAGTAACAAAACAGACTCTCAATTCATTCAATTAGAATAACAGTTTGCAGAATATGCAGCAATCGTGAATGTGATTTTTTTCTCTAATTCTAATTTGTTTTACGTCCCATAAGTTTTTTGTGATAGTAATGTGGAAGAAAATCTAAAGTGTAATTATGGGGTCAACCTTTTTAAATTGTTTAGTTGAATCTTTCATCTTACTTATGTTTATTTTCCATAGTCATTTTGAAAACTACATAAATAAATACGAGTTGCCTCTTCTTACTAATAATTTTGTGTATATTTAGTGATTCTTAAAAAAGATTCTAACGCAACCAAGCCTTAAAAAAACCTTGCGCTTCATGTTTTTCATGTGTGACAAAAATAAAATAAAAAAGGCAAATAGATTTATTTTATAGTAAGCTAATATGTTAGATAAATATAGTGTAAAAATATAAATGCATTAAATTTTGTTAAAGCTGTTGAATGATCAAGAAGGTATGAAACTTTCTAAAATTCTCTTTTTGAGGCTCTTTCTTAAACTGTTCTGTTTAATCTTATATAGGGTGTTAGAGCTCCACGGTCTTCTGCTCGTGAACATAAAGATGAAATAGCATTGACTGCTTTAGGTGAAAGTCAAGATTTGAGCAATGCTGCAACAGTCTCCCAAGATACTCCTCTGCGTCTGCACGTGAATGTGCAGAAGCTTGACTCGGGCACATTGTCAGGTCTGCAGGCTGCTTCTGCTGCCATGGAAACAGCATTGGCTGAAACAGACCACACAGGTTTGGCAGTGAAAACCTCAAGAAGGCACAGAGGGAAACGGAAAGAGAAAGGAGAAGGTAAAAAAGATGAGGTAAGGAGTTGATCAAGCTGTCTGAAGTCTCAGCATGTCAAGAGCTAATTTATTTAAATAGTGATTTAAACAAAAAGTGCACAATGTGATTTCAGTTTGGCATTAAATGCTTTTGAACAGGTTATATCAATTTATGGTTTGAAATGTTAACAATGCAGGCTTTCACTCACTTGAACTGTCCTTGAGACATATTTTCACAACTACGAATTCTATAGTTTATGAAATCATCACATTTAATAGAGAAAGAGATGTCTATTGCTCTAAAAAAAGTCATTCCCTTTTGCTAAGATTTAGGGGTTCTTTTCTTAATGTTTATAAATGGAGATCCAACATGCCTTAAAATTTTATAATTTATATTTTTGTTTATTTTTTTTTTCTGAATCTTCAGAGACTCAAACCTCAAAGGATCAAAGATGTCAAGCAGTTTTTTGGACCTGTAGTTCCTGCTATTGCAACTGATGTAGGGGAGGCAGAGGAAGAAGATGAAGATGAAATTCCCATGACTGACTTTCGTCTAAAAGGTTACACAAATTTTTGTACTAGAGTTTTTTTTCTGAATGATTTTTATACAGAGAAAATTAAATTTTTTTAAAAACTTGGTTAACTAGTATTGGTCTTTGGCTATTTTGATTTGTCTTCCATTTGGGCTTTTCATGAAGTTTCTTAAAAATAATTATCATTCGTGAAAATTCAGTCGAGACAAATTTCAATACTTAAAGATCATGTCTTGCAAAGCTGTTAGAAAAGTTTTTGAAAAAATTGTAAAAGCCTGTTACAAATTATGATAAGTATTGTTTTCTAAAGCTTAAAAACAGCCACAAACAGTCTGCTTTTTTGCTCTCAACCTTCTCCTGTAAATTTTTCTCCATATGTAATGCCTCTGGAATTTAAAGAAAGTTAAACTTTGGCATGTGGGACTCAACTCTCCCCAGCAAGAGGTTTAATATCATTACTCTCAGCATTTCTGGAAAAGAGGCTCTTCTGAAATTCTTCATCACACATTCCATAACCCCTAAGCTTTTCCTCTACAGGTCGCAAACCCCAACTCCTGGTAGCAGATGCTACAACTGAGATGATACTGGGCAGACGTGAAGCTGGCCAGATGGTACGGGAAGCAGAGGCTGAACGTATCAAGAAAGAGGCTGAAAAGTTGCCAGTAGGTTTTTTGTTTTAAGTCCATCCTAGAGAATTGATTTGTTGGCAGTAGCATAGGGAAATATTATCTTTGATTCAAAGAAAAAATATGTAAAATAAAAAACAGTTAGGGTATATCTTATAAGAAATAAATTTATATTTTTTTGTCATCCCACCAAGCAAATGTTTGCATCCCTTTTTTAGATATAGGTTGCATCAAATATTTTTTTGTGAGCTGTCTCTCTAACATTAAAACTAATTTTATCAAGTTGTAAGTGTATTCTTTATGAGACTTGCTTTAAGTTCTTATTTTGTTGGGAGAGGTACGCATTTGAATCCAGTGTAGATGAACTTCATCACTATCTGTGCCTCACCCCACTTCCTTCACAAGTTTCATATTTCTATTCTTCAATAAAAATTTAATATAGAAAAAGATTATGTATTACATTTTTATCATTATGAAAACATTTTTCCTTTGTATTGAAAAAGACTGTACAATTTATTAATTTTTATTGTGTGTGTCTCAAAGATTCAAAAAGCCAGATAACATCTTTGAAAAACACCTGGCATTAAAGTCAACAGTGAACTAAATGATAAATGATAAATATCATTTTTTGATTGTGTAAAACAAAAATTTGATCTCCAAGTATCAATACAAAAGTTTGTTCTAAAACAAAACCATTCTATTAATTAATTGTATCAGTTTACATTTACTTTAAACAGGTGAAGGCAACCCCCCATAACTTTACAACGAATGAACAAAGAATATTTCACCGAACTCATGCCACAATGGGCTTATCATGTCTAATGGCTGTGCACAAAGCCTACAAGGTGAATATTATTCAATTTTTTTTGGGGGGGGGGCGGGGNNNTGTTTTAGAGATAATACAATTTGTATAATCATCACTCTAAAGGCAAGACAGAGAGCAAAAGTTGTCATGTATTATGATTTATACTTTTTGCAGTGTCTTTTAAAGAGACACTTCAAGTTTTCTGATATTTATTTCACTAAAAATTGATACTTACAGAACTTGGTATTTATAGAAATATGTCAAAGACTTTATACAGTTTCCTTTCAAGGTGTTTCATGCTCATACAAACTTTTGATGAATTTGAACCTTTCTTTTTCATTCCTTTTAGCAACTGATAAATGATGACCTCTGAGAGAAGTCAAATAATTGGAAACCCTGAGATAACTGATATATTACAGACTGGATATATTAAAATCAATCAAATGTGAAAATTGTTCATCATCTTTATCTTTAAACTTAATTTTTGCTTTATATCAATTTTCATTTTCACTTTAATGACTTTATCATTAAATACACTAAACATGGTATTTTTTTTTTTAATTTTAGGCTTTTCTTCATCATTCAAATTTTAGACTTTGATGTTTATATTCATTTTGCTTTCCTATCTTGTACCTGCAGTATCATTTCATGTTTTTTAACTCTGAAGCTGTAAAATTTACTGCAGCCAGAGCAGTTGGGAAGGCTATTTTAAGATTGCAACATTGACAATAAAATGAAAAACAAAAACAACACCAACAACAAAAACATTAGCCATAACAGTGACAATAACAATCAGAATAACAACAGCAATCACAACAAGATTATGATCATTTTAAGGAGACAAAGAAAAATCTATGTAAGAATCTATTTTATTTCAAACTATTGAATTTCATCTCAATGAATCTTATTCTTGGGCATGACTGAAAAAAATATAACCATGTTCAAAGAAAAGGAAACAAACAAAAACAAGAAAAATCTTGGCATTTAATGTTTTTATCTTACTCAGGATCGAGAGAAAGCAGAGAAGATGGCAGCTAAGATGGAGAACATACTTGGGATGCGGGAAGAGAGACAGCGGGCCAAAGATCGTATCAGGTAGGTGAAACAAAAGCTCTACACTTTATAGCTCCAACTTTTTTTTGCATTGAAGAAGCAATTTTTACCAAAAAAATGGATTTCTGCAAATTCTTGCTTTATTTTCATTCAAAGTGTATGAATTTTATGTCTCAGAACATGTAACAGAAATATTTTTAAACATAGAAATTATTAGCCCACTTCTCTTACAATTGATTTTTTTTATGCATATCACCTGTCAATGTGGCATTAATCATTATTATATTTTCAAATACAAACTAAATAAATTTAATAAAAAAAGGTGTGCAAAAAAAAAAAAAAACCCTGTTACTTCAGCTTTAGCAAACAAAAATTCAAACTTTTTAAGTTAACTGCGTTCCCATAGAATTATTTTTTTTTACTTTTGCTCTATCTTTGAACTCTAGCTTGTATCATGATGAAAGACGAGCTCAGGTGTTGCGAGCCCGAGATATGGACAGAGCACGTATCATAGACAGATTAGAGAAACGCGAGCTGCAGCGTCTCAACTTTTTGGACAAGCAACAAGAGTACAAGGTAAAATTCCAGAACTACTTGTTTCAGATGTCTCACTTTTCTTTGAGAGAATTGCTTGCTTCAAATGCAAAATGAAATTATCAGTATTGTTTTGAAGTTAATTTTTTTTTTTTTTTGCGTCTAAAATTTTCGTAGCTTTTTATTTTGTTTTGGTGAATGGAAACAGTTTAAGGTTAACAGATGCTCAAATATCTTTTACCCATCTTCATTTCCATGTTGAAAAGTTATTCAATTAAATATCAATCAATTTTTTGTGTATATTTTTGTATCACACGATGTTTTTAGAATAAAAGAACTTTTCTGTGCTGTTCAATGCATTATTTCACCTTTGACTCTAGGTGAGGAGCTCTGATGTGAACAAGTCCATCCGTACTGAGCAGTCCTTTATGTTGGAGTTTAATAGCCAGCATACGTCAGTGTCTAATGCTCTCCTTCGACATGACAGGCAGGCTAAGCATGAAGATAGCAGGAACAACCGTCGCAAGTTGGTTTCTGAGGCAAAGGCAAGTGGTTGCAAATTTACAAACTGACTTCCTTTTTATCTTGATAAATTAGACATCTACTCATTCTTCAGTCTTTTGTGAAATCCAAAGGGGTGGCTGAAATGGTATAACATGCAACTGCAATCCATGTGTCCTTTCATGCTTACAAGAGGAACATCTGAGGGTCTGATGTTAAAAAAAAGACTTTAAATATATTACAGGTTGATTCCCACTATATTTGGGTATATAAAAGATAGCATTACCAACTCTACTTTTTGTTATGAAAGGAACACATTTTGTAAATTACTTGAAAAAAATACATCATTAAATATTTTTTTGTTCAGTTGAAGTTATCTTTCATACATTGGCAGAAAAAGTTGATGTTCATTACATTTTGCAGAAAAAAACAACAGGATGAAAGATAACTTTTCTCATCAGTGATGGGATTTAGAAAAATCATGTTGCCATAGAAAAATCACTGAAAAAAAAGCATGAAAATTGATAAATTTCAGTCAGAGTATAAATTGTTTAATATGAAGTTTTAGCTAACAAACGTATACATCCACAACAGATGGGTGAAGTGGAGCAACAAGACGTGGTGCGCAGCTACTTAGAACATCGGCGGCTGATGCGTCAGACCGAGACAGCCATGGCACGTGCAGCACTGGACACCAAGATGCTGAGTGAGGCAAATGACCGCCTGCAAGATGCTCGTTCACGCGTTGCCCATCAGCGTGCACGACAGGCTAGTGTACAGGCATTCTATCCTCTTCCTCCGCACAACATGCCGCCTGCCACCACAGCCCCCGCTGGCATGTCTCGCTGGGAAGCAACATCTTCTGGATTAGCAGGACGTGTTGGTCGACATCATACAATTTTCACTTGAAGCATAAAGAAATATGGTTTTGTTTAAGTTTTTTTTTCTCTCGCCCTTGCCAATTTTGAGGATAAATTTAAGTATGCTTGGTGGGGGGGTTGTTAAAATTTATAATTTTACATTTTTACTTTGAGATCATTTCCTTTTTGTCCAAAAAAAAAGGGTACAAAAAATTTTGTGATTTTTGGGAACTTTACATTTTCTCTTAAACGATAAAGCTTTATGGTGTAACTTCAAGGAAATTCAAACGATACAGTTGGAGAACTGAGAGGCAAATTGCATTATAATTTCAACCTCCTTTTCCAAACGATGATTGATCATAAGCAGATGTAATAAGTATGATGTACAAAACGTTTAGACCAAAAGAAATGGCTAAACCATGATTTTGAGTTAACAAAAGTGCTTTTCCTTTAAAAGATATACTTCCTTAACTAAAAATATGCTTACACCAAAATAATTTCTGCAGTCCCTACTAGAATTTCAATTTTTAGTTTGTATGATATGCTTAAAGTATTATTTGGAATGTTTGAAAAACAAAAAAGAAATTACATATATTGGAAAGACAACATGCTCTTACTTACTTTTTTTCTTGTGCTAAAAATCTCAATTTATCTTCTATTTTGGTTAAAAGCCCCTTGTGCCATTTCTCTGCTCCCCCATATCCTATGCTGCATGAGAGAAACTGACAAGTTTCTCTTTATCCTCAGAGTGATGTAGTTTTTTGGGGGATTTTTTATTTGCATTTTCTTTTAAAAAATTTGCCAAGATTTTTTTATCACAAGTTGTCATTGATTGCTGCATTTTTTTTTTTACTTTCCAGCTTCATTCCACAAGTTGTCATTACAAAAGATGAGAAAATGTGTTTTTAAATATGAAAATAATGAAAAAAAAATATCTGTACCTATTTTATTTAAAAAAAAAAAAGAGAAAAATTTTATATTTTTCTATGTTTCCACTATGTCCATAATTGTAAATACTTTTCTAAATTGAAATGAAACCAGTCCAAGTGAATTGCAAGCAGCAAATAACACATGTTAGAGACAGCTGAAAACATTGTGCTGTTTTATGTTTTATTGCCATTTGTGCTGTTGTATTCTCAGAAGTACCAAGAATTGATGTGAAATAAACAAGGACATAAAAAATTGTAATACTAGTATAAACTAATAATTTTTTTTTTTTGAGGTGGAACAGCTTGTGACTTATTTGATCTGACTTTTAGGTAAGCTAACATGAAGCAATAAACTGCCTCTGGTGAATGACAATTTTAACTTTCATGATTGTCTAAAATTATATACAGTATGGTTTATGTATTCAAGATGTAGCTAATGCTAGCTTTAATATAACCTTTCTGAAAAAGTTGCGATACTTTTGTTGTGTCTACTCGAAACAATCAGCAGCTTAGCTGTATTTTGATATTTCAATATCGTTTACAGACCTTTCTATTAGTAGTCAAATGCCATACAAACTAGTTTAGAAAGAGCAAATTACACATTTACGGCCCATGTTATATGAGTAATACATGTAGTAATTTTATTAATTTATTAGCCAATGATTATTTTGTCTTTGTTTATAAAACAACACTGAATCACTAGCATCCTGTAAGTGTCTGCTTATCAAAGCCATTGAAATGGTTTGCTTGATACTTTGATATACCATTATTCCTTTTGTTTCTCATAATTGATTGTAAAACGTCGTCTCCAAAAAATTCAATCCACAAAATTAACTTAAAGGTGAGAGCAAATGAAATAATGTTCTACCTAAACTTAGAAACAAAGGTTAAGAAAAGATATTAATCAGATACAATAATATATGGTGAAATAATGTACTACATAAACTTAAAACCAAAGGTCATGAAAAGATATTAGTCATAAACAATATTAAACAGCACCAAAACTACCATATACTTTTGTAAGAATTGTATTTTCATTTTGATGTCAACTGTGTATACTAAGAATCAGAGGCCAAGAAAAAGTATTCCAGAAAATCATATACAATAGTATAAAACACCAAAACTTCCATATACTTCTGCAAGAATTATATTTTCATTTTGATACACCACACATTATTTGGAAGGATTTTAATACCAACATTTTTATTTTGATATACTAAACACTTTATTATATTGAAAGATTTTAATATTTGATATATTTTTTATATAAGACTTGACATAAAATGTCACCTTATTTCAGTCTAACAGTTGTGGGTGAATGTCAGAGTGATGGCAGCTTTAGTGGATTAGATGCACCAAAACTTGGTAGCACGCTCCAACTTCTAAAACAATACTTGTTACAAGATATGATGGATAGACTTCTTTCCACATTCTTCATCACATCTTATGAGTTTAATTGTTGTGCATAATATCTCTGCATGTGCAATATGAAAAAATTATCACATGCATACATAGAAACTGAGAAAATATGTAAGTCCAAAATGGAGACATAGTACTCTTTGAACTCTGAAAAATTTAGTCCAAGCACAAACATGGTCTTTGTCCCAAGCACAAATAGTACTTTAAATTTTTTTGTAATTTGCAGTAAGCTTTCCATAAAGGGCTGCATCAGGACTAAAATTTGCCCATCTATGTCATATCTTCATCAAAATCGATCTAAATCTCATTATTTGCAGCTGAAATATCACACATGTCCTGCAAACTTTTTTTGTTTCAATGAGCTAAAGGATAAGGGTTAACTGCCATATTTTCTTTCAGAATTGTTTTAATGTTTTGTTGTTCATGAAATTATCAAAGAAATTATTAGGATGGGGTATTTTCCTTGACAGGACCAGTTTATAAGAGTAAGCGGCACCTAATGAAACATTTCTTGACTACTGAAATAGATAAGCTGAGCATGTAATGGGGAATGCACAAACTTCAGCTGTGCTGTGATTCACGGGGGCGTCGGTAGCACAGTGGCTTGCGAGTCCGCCCTGAGATCTGCAGGGACCCTTCTGTCTCGGGTTCGAGCCCTGCTACCGGCACCCTGACCTGACGGAGGGCCTAAAAGCCTGAGATCACCTTGTTGTGGACTGGCTATATACAAAAACTCAAACTCAAACGCTATGATTCATGAGGTCTTTGGCTTTGAATAGTGCATACACATAGACTGTTTGCCACAAGCTGATCTAAGGCTTTCAGACCCATCAAAGGCCAGGGCATCTGTGGTGTGAACAAGTCATTCGGTCTCAAACACAACATGTCCTTGTGGAAGTTTTAAGATAAGTCTCAAGACCTTAAAAACAACACAAAATATTACAAAAAGAATGACACACTTGCAATAACAAGAAATGCAGGAGTAATGTCACTATTGTGTAATTTCCTTTATATTTATAACTAATAGTATCTTTAATAATGAACATTGATCTCTCTAACCTGGTGGCATTGATGGTGCAGGGGTTAGAGAACCCATCCTGAAATCTGCATGTACATTTTTGACAAAGATTTGTATCCACAAAAGAGAATTCCAATACAGCGTAAGATCATCTAAAAACAAAACAAGCTTTACGACGCAAATAGCCTTATTTAAAATTTAAGACCAGGCGTCTTTATAATTCACATTGTGGTACACACAAAACTTCAATCATTAAAGAAAAAGTTGCTTCAGGAAAATAAAAACAAATTAAGAGCCTTTAAATAATTTTGGAAATCACAGAATCTGATATCAATATTCAAATTGAATGTAGTCCAACTGTAGATTGTGTATACCCTCTTTGTAACAAATTTGTTTTCATCTGTAGTTTGATGTCTTTTTAAAAAAAAACAGTTCCGTTTTTTTCAATAAATGAAAATTGGCCTTATGTCTTTTCAGATAAAGTTTTGCATTATTGCTTATTTCTCATATATATTATTTCATCTTGACACTTAATGATATGTTGCTTGTTTCAATATTAGAAAAAAACTGTTTCTATTTGTACACACATGACCCAGTGTTTTCTCTAAATAAATTGTAAATTGCATGACCAATTTTCTTCTGTAACAAAATTCTTATTGAAACTATTTATCTCAACTTTTTCATTTCTTGATAATGCATATTTTAAAAAGAGGCACAGAATAAATTCATGTACATTTTTATGATTGGTACTCAACTTGTTCTCTTTTATATTGAATGTATTTGGCTTCAATTAGACTGTGCTTTCAATTTTAAATAATCATTCTTTCCACACGTATATACCAGCATGTACTCTTTATGTACTCTACATGAAAGCTGTATAGAACTTATACTATAGAATTACTTAAAGGCTCTTACATGTTGTGTAATATTAATTTTTAATACAGGCAACAACCAAGACATTAAGATTTTATTCGACAGAGAATCTGGGATTAAGAGTTTTGATGCTTGGAGGATTTGTGGATCACATCATTTGAATTTGAATTTTGGCTGTGGAAAGAAAACTCTTTTACAATTTATTTTGCAATGCAGGC
>BLXT01007525.1:770913-781483 GCA_019648995.1 Plakobranchus ocellatus | reverse complement strand
GAAAAAAAAAAAAAAAAAAAAACCAGAACAAAAGGGGGGACAAATTAAGAGGGAAAATATGGAAAAGAAAGAGTAACAGAGTGAGGAAAATGTAAGTTTTCAGTCACATAACTAGTCATTGTTATTACAAATAAGAATAATTTTTTTTTTGTAAAATTATTTCATGTTGATCAAAGACACCTCATTAATAGCAAGAGAAAATACATTAAACAAGTCGTTTTGGAAAAATATTATTGAAAGGGCCCCAGACATAGTAATTACAAGTTTTGAAGTTCAAATAGTGTAAATTAAGTTTAAATTTTGAGAGTTTGATTCGACAAAGTACAACTACGTCCTAGCTTTAGGTTGAAAAAATCTTGCAAAGAAATAAAATGCCACACCCTTCAAGTTCAAGATTGTTTTATACTAAAGGGCTGAATCCATAAAAAGGGTTTGTAAAGCACAGGGAACCTGGGAATTATCCAGCTTTTAAGGCTTTGCATATTATGTTCATGTTGAACGCAATGTTTTGTGGATTAAAGTTGGCTTAAGATCATGCAAACACATAAAAGAAAGGATACATACTTAAGGAATAGATTATCATAGAACCATTTAAGTCAATGGCTAAAGATATGTCTGCTTGTTCAATCTTAACACTGTCAAAATTAACATGTAATCATGTAGCACACTATGTATGAGTGTAAAAAAAAGCCATTAAAGATCACAGAATTAAAAGTTACACACATTTACAAGTAATCATGTAGCACACTATGTACGAGTGTAAAAAAACGCCATTAAAGATCAAAGAATTAAAACTTACACACATTTTCATGTGACTTATCAATTTGTAAACAAGACACTAAAAACTGGAGCACATTATGAATCCATTATGTTAAAGCAAAATCACAAAATATGAGGCAATCACAGGAAATGGGTCTATTTGAGCGCCTTGTAATAGGCCAGGGCAGCGAGCTGGTCAGCTATGCCAACCAGAGGTTGAAAGGTCTGAAGTTCGCAGATTGTCTTGTGTACAGAAAAGTAACATTCAGGTAAATCAAGTGTCAAGAGCTAAGTTGAATGTAGAACCTAGATCTAGATCTAGTCCTCTTCATTGTAAAGGATAGATAGTGTTGTACTGTCTATGTATCATGTAACCACTAGCCTAGATCTAGATTCTACATGATACATGAAACATAGATTGTACATCACTAATTATATTAACTTTACACTCAAAAGAACTAGATCTAGATCTAGGTTCTGAGTTCAATTTGACTCTTAGCACTTGACTTATCCGAATGTTACAAAGATCTAAATCGCTTCTCATTTCAATCCCTTTTTTTTTTTTTATTTTGACTATCGCAGAAATCACTTCTAACTGCGAATGTCCGGGGTATGTAAACACTCAAAGAGTGCTGTTGTTGATATTCCCGAAGGAACGAGTGCTGTTTTTTTATGCAGCTGATGGAGAGAGAGCTGTTGTTAATGTTCCTGATGGAGAGTGATGGAGAGAGTACTGTTGTTGATGTTCCTGATGGAGAGTGATGGAGAGAGAGAGCTGTTGTTAATGTCCCTGATGGAGAGTGATGGAGAGAGTGCTGTTGTTAATGTTCCTGATGGAGAGTGATGGAGAGAGTGCTGTTGTTAATGTTCCTGATGGATGGAAAGAGTGCTGTTGTTAATGTCCCTGATGGAGAGAGTACTGTTGTTGGTGTCCCAGATGTGCTGTTGTTACTTTAAATCTCTGAGAACAAAAGGTCGGCCAAAAGGCCAAGATCGCATAAGCAGGTTTGCCAAGAAAAGGAAGTTGGCCACAAATACTGTTGTTGGAGAGAGTACTGCTGTTGATTCGTGTGTTTTGTGGGGTGTTTGTGGAGATATAGAGCTTGCATTGCAAGGGAGTTTTGTGTGAATGGGATGATTAAACGGGTAGATTGTGACTTCTGTAAACAGTGGTTTCATTGTTCTTGTTTAAACTTTCACTCTGCTGTGTACATTTATAGAAGATGTTTGTAATGCTGTAAATGTTGGTGTGATTGATGTGTCTAAATAAATCATGACTGCAACTGTTATACATCCCTGTTTGTAACTTTCGGTGTAGTTAAAATTGTCATTTCATCTCTGAAATTTTGTTTCACTAAAGATAAAACTGTCATTTGAAGATCATGTATATTTTGCTTATCTTGAGGGAAAAGTTATCATTAAATTATGTGGAATGCGTTTCCCTTATGGTTAACACGTGCTATCTGAACAAAATGTTCCTGTATACTGACATGTTAAATTTTTATATAATACATTTGTATTTTATTGTGTCTTCTTTGTTATTCGTTGTTTAATGGTATACGTATCTTATTTTATGCAACATTATGTTCCATTTCTATTACATGTCTTATTTCAACAGAGTTAAATAAATTTACTTGGAAGACAAGACATATATGTGTTTGTTTTGTGTTTATAATTCAATTGGGACTACGTAGCCATTGTGGCTAGGTGCTCCCCAAATGGGGACTACCTAGCCACCATGACTACGTAGTCCCCAATTGGGGTCTACCTAGCCTCTTCCTTTTATAAAACGAAATGAAGGCATGGCATGTGATGTTGGGATAACAAAAGAACAGTAAAATACCTAGGCCTACACCTTTTTATTAGTAAACCATTTGTTTTCACTAAATGGGAATGCCATATTCTTAAAAAAATGTGATAAGCATAATTTTAAAACCAAGTGGTTGTGGTGTTGAAGAAAAAAAAATTAGATCTAGATTAGATCACCTTTTATTTTTTTTTTAGAGAGAGCCTTGACATTCTTGATCTAAATTTAGATTATGTAGATTCTCGACCTGAATATAGATCTAGGTCGAGAGGGATATATGAGTTTAGAACTTCTATCCCCAGATGATTAGACGCTTTGTTAGAATTGTAAATTTACTTAATTTCCTTTAAAAATAAAGCCGAGGATAGAGACCTACATCTAGCCTAACCTTGATAAACTTAGAATCTAATCTAAAAAAAATGTAGCTGGGTTATCTAAAATACTAAATCGAGGCTTACCTGCTTCGATCTTTGCTGATTTGCTTTAGCGCGATGGCCAATGACAGTAACTTCTTCCCAATTTGCTTCAGCCATTGTAAACTTAAATATAAATATTAATTGATGCTATCTCAACAAATACGAATTCAGTTTTATTCTAAAATGAAGGCTTCAATTAAAAGAGCGATTCTTCTCGAATTTCACTCTCAGCAGTCAACAAAGTGTATGGTGCAATTGCCACAAACAGGAATTGTTCCATAAAAACATAGGACTGAAAAGTTGAACCTTGTTTTTAGCGGAACGAAAGAAAAAAAAAACCGTTTATAAGCCATTACCATCTATCAAGTTCAAGGCCACACCGCTGTGTTGCGTTTGGCAAAACACTGTCGGCATAACCAGTAGGCATAAGGAAACAATGCAGTTTCTCGCATGAAAACAATAAATTTGAACGTTACTTTGATAAAAAAAATATCACAAACTATCATGAAATAATTACTTCATTGTTTGTTTATTCTGTTTAGACTTGTTTTGCATCCATTTTACCGATGTAGGCCTATTCTTAATTTTTCTTAGTCTAGATCTAGGCCTACAGATCAAATTATTGGCGAGTAGATCTTATCTAGAGGTCGAATTGAATCTAGATCTAGCTCTCGATCTAACTTAAGAATCTCAGCAAAATGATTAACTTTCATTTTTCTTTTTTTTTTTTTTCATTGGGAATTTCTGCGAATTGCACGCATAGGCCTAATCAATGAACAGGGTAGAAAAAAAAGGCAGCAGTCGAACGCCTCGTGCATGAAAAGGCTTTTAAAACGAGAACTGTGGCTTTCTTACACTTTTAGAAAGCTTTGTAGCTACTTACTTAAAATACTTAGTAAAAGAGCCTTTACATTGTTTATTAATCAACATGCTTATGTTCTTATAATTTCAGTAATCTGCATCCTCGTGACTTTAAATTAGGATTAGGCAATCTTTTTTTTAAGCCAAGGCTCACAATGATTTCTGTTTTTATTGTTTCATTATTATCATTATTGTTATTATTATTATTATTATTATTATTATTATTATTATTATTATTATTATTATTATTATTATTATTATCATCATCATCATTTTTTTTTAATTCTTGAAGTAGGCAGATACACAGGCGCACACTAGATTGCTTTATATTTTATCTACATATAAATTTGTTTAAGTAATTGGATCTAATAATAATCTAGCCTATTGGCCTATCGAATCGAAGACATATAAATGCAAAGTGTATTTAAATAAGGCAAGGAATTGTTGACAAAGGGTTTTTCTTTACTTTGATGAATTAATTGTAAGGATGAAAAACTCCTTTAAAAAATTCCTAAATAAATGTATAATATTTTTTCTCCATATTGATAATATTATTATCAATATGGAGAAAAAATATTATACATTTATTTAGGAATTTTTTAAAGGAGTTTTTCATCCTTTTAGGATTAGGCAATATTATGACTTGTGAAGAAAAGAATGAGGACAGTTTTAGATGAATTATACGCTCTGCTGCGAAATAAAATTCTGCCCTGACGTAGGACTACATTTTGGATAAAAATGTAAGATTTTACAAAAGGCACAATGGAAACACACATAGGCCTAAACGCAAAGCGAGATTTTATCGAAATTGTATTTAAATTCGTGAGATGAGAAAATTCACTGTACAATATAGAAATAATAATAATGTTCTCGCCTACATCTAAACTCTCTCTCTCTCTCTCTCTCTCTCTCTATATATATATATATATATATATATGTATGTATATATATATATATATATATATATATATATATATATATATATATATATAGAAACAGACAGGTGTTTAATCTCATTAAAGATATATTATTTCAAAGAATTAATTAAAAAAGATATGAAAGAATACATTCAAACTTTCAAAATATGGATTTGTAGGTTAATAATCGATATTTATGAGTTGAGTTTGAAAAAAAAACCTACTCCCACTTAATGCGTTCAGCTCGTTCTTTACTATAAGTAATGCTAGGTCCGGCATTGTTTCGCCAGCCATTGAGCAACCAACACAGCCCGGTGGTGTGTAAAACTGACCCCGAGGCAATGGCCTATTGAATATTTCGTTTCTTCTCCTTCTTTAGGTGCCGTGTCTGGAACAGACATTTGCGATCATGTTTCTCCACTCAAACCTATTCTTAGTTAACCTCATAAAGTTATTGCTACCCTTAACTATTGCCCAAGATTTAAGACTTTCAATAAAAGTTATTTTCTGCCTACCTCTACTTCGTTTGCCTTCAAACTTTCCAGTGATTGCTAAGTGTTCTAAACCCTCGTGTCGGCAAATATGACCTGAAAACTGAAGTTGCCTCTGTCTTATGGTTTTAATTAGAAGTCGCTCGAGATTAGCCTCTTCAATACCAATTCATTGAATTTTTTTTTTCTGTCCATGTTATCCTCATCATTCTTCTGATAAACCACATCTCTACTGCTTTCAGTTTTCTCTCGGTATCTGTGTTTATTCTCCAACAATTACTGCCATACAAATGTACTCCCATACCATACATATGTTTTCATTACCCTTATTTTTAGTTTTCATACTTATGTTTTTGTTTGCCAGCATTGGTTTCTAGAATGCATCTTTGGCCATGGCTATTCTTTTACTTATTTCACTTGTGCATCTGCCATCTGATGTTATCAGATAACTTAGATATTTGAATTTTGTAACTTGTTTGATTTTTTTTTCGCCTTTGCTGACGAGATTGCATTTGGAATTATAGGATTTCTTTGAGCTGATTATACATTCCGTTTTCTTTACATTCAAAGACACGGCCGTTCTTTCGCTCTCTAAATTTACAATATCTAAAAATTTTTGGAGTTGTTCACCAGATTTTGCTATTAACATTGTATCATCTGCAAACTTGAGATTATTAAGATTCTCTCCTTTTATTTTAAAGCCTGAAATATCATCAAGATTCCTTAAGATTGTTACACTAGGAAGGTAAAAAAGATCAGGGGGATCTTACACATGCCTGAAATCACTATGTCCTCCTTCAGTTCTTACTGATGCAGTTTGATCCCAGTATGATTTTCTTATTACTCTCAGATCTTTCCCATCAAGTCTAATATTTCTAGTTTACGAAACAACTCAACATGTTTTACTTTGTCAAAGGCCTTGGAATAATTCATGAATCAAAGATGGAGATCTTTTTGCATTTGGTTAACTTTGTTAAATTGGTAATATCACAATATGAGCCTTCTTCAGAAAACCAAATGACATAGAAGTATTGAGGATAAAACTAAATTAAAAAGAATAACACGCTTTTCAACCAAAAACTTTTAAATCTAAGTACATTACTAAACCAAAATTATTTAAGTTCTCAATTAAAAAAACAAATTTTAAATTACCCTGGATAAACCAAAATACATGTGCATGTATCTTTACACCAGAATGATTCCTACAGTCTTCATAATTTCGGTTTAAAAGTGTTCTACTGTAGTGTGTAAGCCATCGATGATGGTTTTCTTCTTTGCCTTTCAGTTCCCTATGGAGCACAGCCATGAACGAAGGTCTTCCATGCCGTCTTATCTTATGCGATCCTCTCAGTTCTTTCAATGGCTTTCCATTTCTTATCTTTCCCCTTTGTTATCTCTTTTCCATATCATGTGAGGTCAGCTTTTAGATTTATGATTATAGAGATTCCACGACAGGCCCTGAAGTGTTGTGCTCTACCAGGCCCTGTCATGTTGTGCTCTGCTTGGCCCTGTCATGTTGTGCTCTGCCAGGCCCTGTCATGTTGTGCTCTGTTTGGCCCTGTCATGTTGTGCTCTGCCAGGCCCTGTCATGTTGTGCTCTGCTTGGCCCTGTCATGTTGTGCTCTGCCAGGCCCTTCATGTTGTGCTCAGCTTGGCCTTGTCATGTTGTGCTCTGCCAGGTCCTGTCATGTTGTGCTCTGCTTGAGCTTTTTCATGGTATGGCTAATCCATCACCATTTTGTCCTCATCGTCAGTTTCATCGGTAGCTGTTTAGTTCTCCCTAATAGAACTCAGTTACTGATGAAGTTGAGCCAACGAATGTTGTCAAGTTGCCTCATACGTCTGTTGCTTAGAATTGTAGTTTATGTTTTATTGGTTTGCTAAATTACGTATTAATACAATAAGATTGACTTCAGATTTAAAACTGAGGATTCTAATCTTCGTCTTTTCATGAATGGGCTGGCTGGACCAGATTTTCCTTAATCCTTGAGAAGTCTGCCCAGCCTTTTGTGTTACAATATCCATCTACTCCTCGCTTTCTGATAATGGTTAATATAGGGGTATTGCTATAGGTTCTCCCTAAGTAGGTGAAAGTGTCTTCATCTTTTCTTCTACTCCTCCCTCATTTTGATGTGGCCCTCCAAGTAGTTGAAAGTGTTTTCATCATCCTTACCCTTCCTTCTTTTTATTGATGTTGCCCCTAAGGTAGGTGAAAGTAGCCTGATTATGCTCTAGTCCTCCTTCTTTTTGTTGATGTTGCCCTTTAGGTAAGTGAAAGTGTCCTTATCATCCTCTGCTTCTCTTTTGTTGATGTCGTCCCTCAGGTACGTGAGAATGCCCTCATCATACTCTACCCCTTCTTCTTTGTGTTGATGTTGTTCCTCTGGTACTTGAAAGTGTCCATATCTTCCTATTCCTCTTCCCACGTTACGAATGGTATGTAACAGTGTAACAGAATGGATGATAATTCACTTAAAAAGCACGGGTGTGCGAAATAGGAATAGAAAGTAGGCATAAAAAACCGAACATTCAAAAATGTTTACAGGAATACGATATCTTTCTTTCTCTCTCAGCGTCCCTCTCTCTCTCTTCCCTCAACCCTCCTCACTCTCTCCTTCGCTTCTCTCTCTCTGTCTTCTTTCACTCCTGTTATCATGATTTCACGAGCAACTTGAGCAGCAACAGCAGCAGCAGCAGCAGTAGTAGTTGTAGTCGTAGTAGTAGTCGTAGAAATCGTAATAGTAGTAGTAGTAGTAGTAGTCGTAGTAGTCGTAATAGTAGTAGTAGTAGTAGTAGTAGTAGTAGTAGTAGTAGTAGTAGTAGTAGTAGTAGTAGTAGTAGTAGTAGTAGTAAGTGTGGTCGTAATAACAGTCGTAATACACCTGTTAAATTTTGCCCTTTAGGAAGAAGGGCTCAACCTACGCTAGATCGTTTATAACGAAATTATCTTGTTTTCTAGCCCCGCCACCAGTGCCCTTTCCTGACAGAGGGTTTGAAAGCCTGGGATCACCTTTTTGTGAACTGGCTTTACACAAAAACCCAATCTTGTTTTTAAAACACAAATATTATTCAGTAGAACCGAAAAAAAGAATAAAAAAATAAAATTGCCTTTCACTGTAAGAACTCGCTACTTTGCATTGTATAGGATCATCCATTGACTAGCCTAATTTGCTCACTTTTTTTGCGATGACATCGACATGTGAAGGCTTCCAAAGGCCTACCACACAGTATATTTAGAGTTTGGCTTGACCCTCCAGCTGTTATCGGGTCTAGGCTATTCAGATATCAGAACAATGGTTGATCCACATCGGACTGAAAAGTAAAAGTTGTACCTTTTTACATTCTCAGCCTAAATTTATTCATTAGCCTCGTTCGAATGAATCTAACATTACGAAACAACATCGTCAAGTTCCATTTTCAAGTTATTCTGTCTACCATCTAAACCATAAAATTACATATTTTGTGCATTGAAGACTGTTGATAAATAAGGCCAAGGGTTTCCTAAGGTAAACTACCCAAGGTTTAGTTTTTTACAAAGCTTCATTGGAAGCGATAAGGTCAGCCACCGATTTCCTTATCTGATGCATTAGAAGAAATGCACTACCCTCTTTGAGACCGACTGTCTTGAAGCAGAATTATGAGGCATATGATTGCTATGGGGCAAGCAAACATTTTCTTACGCTAATATCCAATTAATTTAACAATTTTTCGTGTGAGAGATGAAAAGTTAGAAAATTGCACCAAATTGATCATTTGCATTAGGACCTGCTGTTCTTTGACAGCCAGTTTTGAAACGAAATGAATTCCTCAATACGGAGAAAAATTGGCTCATAAAGATTGTACATATTTATGAAACATCTTTCTTGGGCTTGATGGCGAGGCGTATAGTGAATAATTTTTAAATAACAGTCGCGTGTAATGCACCTAAACACAGACATGAAGAACATTTTGGAACTGAAAAAGATAAATGGATATTAAACAATAACTCACGTAGGTCTTTATTTCCAAACAAAATGCGTATTTACATTTAAATTACATGTAATTATATTTTATTGCATAACCATTTTTTTCCAAAGGTACTTTATTTATCTTCTCTCAATTTCTAAAATAATCCATTGACTTCTACGTGAAAGCTTACACCCAGAGCAAATCATTCGCAAGTCCCTGTTGATACCTTTGCACAACAACCTTCTGACAAAATTTATTGACTCAAAGAGGTAATAAAATACATGCAATCTTCAAACTCGCAAATAATTTTAGAGATTGGGATGGGTACGTAAGATTTTTTTCCCATAATAATATAAATTTTAAACTTATGTACCAAGCTCATAATCAATATATCCCAAAAGTTTTATCCAGATCTCTTCACAATCTTTTTATTTTTCTAAACTGATTTTGTTTTACAAAGAAATAAATCAAAACATACACATAAACAGACTGTTTTTCACAAGCGATGCCTTTCCCCGATGAAATGTTTTAGTGGGTTCTCTTGGGGCACACTGAATCTTTCCTTATATCCCTCACACTTCCAAATCTTCTTCTTCTTCTTCTTCTTCTTCTTCTTCTTCTTCTTCTTCTTCTTCTTCTTCTTCTTCTTCTTCTTCTTCTTCTTCTTTTACTCTCAGTCTCTCTCTCTTTCTACCTTTCTTTCCATCTGTCTGTCTGTCTCTTTCTGTCTATCTGTCTGTCTGTCTGTCTGTCTGTCTGTCTGTCTGTCTGTCTGTCTGTCTGTCTCTCTCTCTCTCTCTCTCTCTCTCTCTCTCTCTCTCTCTCTCTCGCTAAGCATTCCCTGAGAATATTTCAAAGTATAGGCTCACACCGATCGCTACAGAAAACACATATTTAATTTTGATCAGACAGGCTTCGGATACTTTTATGTATTTCAGAAATTAAAATTACCATTACAGACAAAACAACAACATTCGCCAGAATATTCAAGAATAGGTGGCGAACATCTCTCTCTCTCTCTCTCTCTCTCTCTCTCTCTCTCTCTCTCTTTTNNNTCTCTCTCTCTCTCTCTCTCTTTTTTCTAAGTTAAAATCCAGAAATACCAAAGAGAGGTAACAACAGAAAAGAAGAGATTAGACAGCAGGTGTAATCAAAACATGGTGAATCCCAGCTTGTTGAGGATGAGTTTCTCCGCGCGCAGACTTGGCGCCTCTGTAGTGAGAGATATGATAACTGCGATCATGGCAGATACGGCCAGAAGGCCCAGCCAGTTAATCACCTGTGGAAAAAAAAAGACCATGAGAAATTCAACTAGACTTAGTTTCATTCTCTCTCTCTCTCTCTCTCTCTCTCTCTCTCTCTCTCTCTCTC
>BLXT01007525.1:461756-472058 GCA_019648995.1 Plakobranchus ocellatus | reverse complement strand
CCCCCCCCCCCCCTCCCATTTACCTTTCATTTGGTTCATTAGGGTATAAGGTACTGCGATTCCCTTTTCTTTTTCGTTGGAATCGGAAGATTTTGTTAAAAAAAAAAAGCTAAACTTACGATCTTCAGAAAGCCCATCTATTATCTATAATCAGAATTGAAATTAATCAGTCTCTATAGGCTATTTTTGTTTAATTCAGTCGTGTTTGATTGTCTACTCCTCTATGGCCTAATCCCGGTCAGAGCGGAATGCAAGGATCTTAAAGATTGGTGTTTTGGACTTGCAGAAAGAAAATGGATGGATCTGAAACACTGTAACGTTTTTATAACTTTATAGGAGAAAGTAGTTAAAATGAATAGTTTGTCTTAATCCACGGATTTGTATCAGGTAGTAATGCTGGGTGAGCTAGAGATCTAAACACCCGATGCGGAAAGGGCAATTACTTAAACAGTCTGCCTACTTTTTAGTGTGTGCTGTAGGGAGAAAAAGAAAAGTTCAAGTTATGAAAGTTAAAAAGTTTAAAAGAATAGTTCAAATGAAAGTCTCCATTTGTGTATTTTTTAGGCTTTAATTTTTCTTTAAAAATTGGTCACGTTTCCTTGCTAAACGCCTCACGTTTTAACTAGCAGTTTGACTTGGTCTCTTGGGGGAAATGGTGGTCAAGCCTTTTTTTACTCTATGTAAACATAGATAATGGGATGAGAGCTATGATTAGAAATGGTAACTTACAAGCTTTTATAAAAACGTTTTTTCAGTGTTTTTTAATTGTTTTTGACACTAGTTAATCGTGCAAGTATTGACTATGCCGTTAAGGCAAAAAAGATTAATTTCTAGTGAGTGAATTTTAAATGCAATCGAAGCTGATTACTTTTGAACTGTCAGTAGGCCTAATTGCTTGCATGAGAAAAAAAAAAACAAAAGAAAAAACTCAGCCTAACTTTTCCTACTGGTACAGTGTATTGTATTGTGTAGATCTAATTCAAATTCAGTGTCAAAGTGAAATGAATCAATAAATTTGTCTTTTGTATACCGATACACAACATCTTATTCATACATAAGCTTTGAATGAGATTGGCTTGTCCCTTTTTTCATTTGAGGGAGAGAGCAGAAGATTTTGCGAACTTGTGATAATAATGATAATGACATTTTTTATTTTATGACAAGAACTTCTAAGTATTAAGGACCTGCTCAATGAACAATAAATAATTATTAGCTGCACATACAAATAGTGATGATAAATAAGGGTAACAAAATCCATGCTTTTAACAATAAATAACCTAATCTCAAGCAAAAATGTAAAACATAATATTATTTAAGAGTTGAAGCTCATGTTTAAAACTGTTACCGTATTAATGTAGGAGGAAGGTCATAAACTTAGCAATTATAATAACATCTGGAAAAAAAAAGTTTTTAATCTGTCTAGGCCTACTTACTTTTGATAATCTTTCAATTTAATGATTGCAAAAAGCTTTGAGAAGTTCATACATTAAATTTAGCTCTTTTTTGCGATTTTTAAAAAAATTTATTTTAAAACTTACCGGTTTACCGGTATTCATGTTGCATTCACGATGTACGGCGCAATAAATGACACAATTTTTGTGCAATTTTATGAATTTTTTGCATGCTTGTCTTATTGTTGTTGCATTTTTTCTTGGCATTTTTCGGGGAAATTTTTGGCATTTTTCCACGATGCCAGAAAAATACTCAATAGAGTAACTAGCTTTGTTGCGAAGTCCATCTTAGATTTGGTGGAAGAGAGGTTAGAAAAAGAATATTTAGAGCCTCTAGGTCCAGGTAACTTTACAAGCCAAGTATTTACAACAAAAAAAATCAGCTTTTTGGGTCAATGTAAATGTAATCTGATCTGCCCTGCCGAGGCTTAATATCAAGCCTGCACTGTAAAGTAGTGTTTATTTGACAGAAAGATGTGACTTGGCGAAAATGACACAATTTTCTTTTTAAGGAATGTCTACTTGAATAAGAATATGAGAATTTTTTTTTCAGTTTTTTCAGCCTGCGCAATATATATGATCATATATGTAATTGTATACAGCCTTTTTTTTTAAATCCTAAAGTCAAAATTAGTCTCATGCACTCAAGCCATCTCTTTTAACTTCATGCTTAAGTTTATAGTTAGTTTTACTCTGTGCTAGAATTTCACAGCTTACATCTGTAGTAGACTTAAGGCAAGAATGGCCCACATTTATGTATCAGTCAGAGTTATAAGGTCTGGTCTTGAGATATACATTAAGACCATTAAGTTTAAAGGTTCTGTTTTGTTTAATGTCTTAGTTATTAAGATTTACCAAAATGCACAAGAAGAGATATCTTTATGCTAAAAGTAATGAATTTTTTTTTTTGTGTGTGTGTGTTGTGGATTAACTAAAATTTTCAATACCATTCTTTCAAGGGACTAACCAAATGTATTGTGATTCTTTTGTAGGAGACCTTGTGCAATGGAGGACCAAAGAGATTTACCATATTCTCCCTCATCAAGAGGGAAAAAATATAAGAACAAACTCAGAGGTCAAGGCTCTGCTGGTAACCGAGGCCATTCCTTCAATGTAAATAAAGGTCTTTCCCGAGGGCCTCATGACAGTACCTCAAGAAGCCGCACTTTTACACGACATGCTGCTGCATCACTGTACAGAAATGAACCTGCGGCAACTGGGAATACGAGTAACAATAACAACAGAATGCAGGCCTCTGGTGCCTCCCACTTAAGCAAGCAAACCTCCAACCATAAAAGCTGTAAGTATGAGAATGAAGGAGGCAGTACAAGCTGTCAGGTGATGGAGGATCAACCCCCTGAAGACCTGGGTGATCAGTCTCAAACCCCGGGACAGAAGCTTCATTTGGCCATGATGCGACGAGACATGTCAGCAGTAGACCTTCTGCTGGACCAGCACCAAGTCAGTGAAAATGACCACATTGAACAAACCCATCTCGATGAGGCTTTGCTGGAAGCCTGTAGGGCAGGCCAGAAATTCTATGTCCATAAACTTGTGAGATGCGGTGCCGTGGTCAATGTGAAGAGACTCAACCACTGCACAACAGCTCTTCACATTGCTGCCCAGCATGGCTTTTTGGACATTACAGACTTTCTTCTTAGTAAAGGAGCCAATGTGAATGCTTTTGACAGTGATTTTAATACAGCCTTGATTCTTGCAGTTAATCCTGCGGGCTGCACAGACATGCTCAATTTACTCCTTGTACACAATGCCAAAGTTCATTTCCAGAATATTGAGGGAATGACAGCTTTGATGAAGGCTGTTCAAGTTAAGGATATTGATGCGATCAGGATTCTTATGCTAGCAGGATCAGACCTCAGACGAAAGAACAAAGAAGGACATACAGCCAAAGATATTGCGGTGCGGCAAGGGATAGCTGATGTTTATGAAGCACTAAAGTATGAAACAGGAAAGCATTCGAAACACTCGACCCCACCCAGTGCCTTGACCAAAGCTATGCTAGATAATCATAAAGAGGCTGTGAGGATACTTCTTGACAGCAGGCATTCAGACAGTGAAGGAAAAATCAAAGTAAAGTATAGGTTTACCAATGAGAATTCTAAGAATGCTACACTTTATGAGTTGGTCCGATCTATGTGTGATGCTGCTAATAAAAAAAAGAAACCAGACCGTGTAAAATTGGAAATGGCCAAAATTTTGTTTGATAGCGGTGCTCAACCTGACAAAGGCAGTAAATCATCTGTATCGCTTATTGAGGCAACTCAAGCTGGTGTATATGAGCTGGTTGAAGTCATCTGCAAATACAAGCATGTCAGGCCCAACCATGTGAGCAATGGACGCACTGCTCTCATGATTGCTGCAGAGCTCGGTCGGACAGATATTCTCAAACTGCTGCTTGCAAACAGGGCTGATGCCAAAGTAACCAACAGCATGGGAGATACTGCGCTGAGCATTGCCTTGAGCAGTGGCCAGATTGAGTGTTCAAAAATTTTGCTACAGGTGCACAAGCCAACTGAAGTAGACCTTCAGAGAATGGCTGAGAAAGTTGTAGATTCAGGCAAACATGAGGCATTACATCTGTTGGCCTCTCACTGTAACATTGACGAGATCAGTCAGAGCCTGCTTAGACCAGCCGTTCTAAGTGGCAGCATTGAAACTGTTCAGTTTTTACTAGACAAAGGTGCTGATGTCAATGTGCCCAGCAGTTGTGGCAGTGCTGCCCTTGTGGTTGCTTTAGGCCGTTTGAAAGATCCTGAACTTATCAAAATGGTGACCTTCCTGGTAGAAAATGGTGCTCATGTGAATAAAAGTGTCTCTGCCGAGTCTCCATTGGTCTGCGCTGTGTCGGATAACCCAACTATTGTACGTTACCTGCTGGATAACGGCGCAGACATAAATGAAATTGGTGACAACCAAGGCAACACCCCTCTCATGGCAGCTTTTAGATTGAAAGTACCATATGAAATGTCTCGCCACCCCGATATGGTAGAGACACTACTTGATGCAGGTGCTGATCCTAACATAGCTAACTCCCTGGGTGATACAGCCCTTCATATGGCTGTTGCGGAGGGTAGTGTAGGAACAATCAGACAGCTTGTGGAGGCTGGAGCAGAGTTGGAGGTAAGGGATTCTAATGGTCTCACTCCCCTCCTGCTTGCAACAAACACTGGCCATGCGGATGTGATTGGTTTGCTTAAGAGATGTGGGGCCAACATGACTGCTGTAGATAAGGATGGGAACTCACCCCTTGTGCGTGTTTTGTTGGTGTGTAGTGCTCCACAAGAGGAGACCTTGCGAATTCTTGCATATGATAAGGAACAGCTCAACAAAAAGACAAGAGATGGGATGACTCCTTTAATGATAGCAGCAGAGATTTGCAATGTTAATGTCATAAAAATCCTCTTGGGGCTCGGAGCAAATCCAAACATTACAAACAAATCTTCTGACAAAACTGTTACAGCCCTTAGCATTCTATTGGACAATATCCAAATAAAGCGCAATGCCATGCCTTGTGCAGAGGAACTAATCAGACACAACGGCCTGGCTACTGTGCCAAAACGCTGCTGCCTGGCCCTGTTTCAGATGATTATGTCTGATCGACGTCAGATGGTGCAACTGATGGTAACACATGGTATGGCACCTCTCTGTGTGGACTTTATATCCCTTGGATCATCCGTGCTTGGAACATTCATGCTTGGCATAGGAAATTCTGTTGGACATAATCTCTCCCCGCTGGGTGCAGCCCTAGTGAGGAGTAAGATTGCAGTTGCTCGCTACTTAGTGGAGAATTGGTTCCTCACTCCAGCGGATCTTGTAGGCTCGCCACAGCTGCGAGATTTAAGGAGTGTGCTCGAGTCGACATCAAGGCCCGATAGCCTTAGTTTCATGGATGAACATCTGTCGCAACCCATGTCTCTGGTGAAAATAAGCTTCGTTGCTGTGTCTGCCCTGCTCGGTGAGATGTCTGGCCGTGAAAAGAGGGTGCGCAAAACTCCACTGCCTGTCATTTTACAAGACAGGTTGCTTTTCCGTCATGAGATTTTTCAAATGGACCTGAGTTCTGAGGGCCAAGGGTCAACTTTTCTTGATGGGCCATTTGATGAGCTTGAGCGTGATGATATTAGTAGTTATGACTCCTCAGATTATTTCTATGACTCAGATATGATTTTGGATACTTACAACTCAGATGATGAGTTTTTATTCTAAAACTTGTGTCTTTCTTGCATCAAACAGTGTATTCATTATTATAATATTACTAAGTTTCCAACTCTTTTACTCTACTGCTGATCTTTGTCATATATCTTTTCCTTTCATTGTGTGTGTGGTTTTTTTTTAATCTAGTTCTAGTTTCTGCAGTTTCTCCTTCTAAATTCACAAGTTAAAAATGGTTGCCATCACAGTATATTATATTTGCTGTTTGAGTTGTTCTTCATTGTTATTAGCAATGATTACTCTTACAATTGTTATTCATTATAAAGGCAACAAATGATTTCAAAATATGCTCTAAAAATGAAAAGGTAATTAAGTGAAATTTTCAGCCACAATTAGCAAATTATAAGTTAGTTTTATTATGTTCTAGTTGCTATATAACCTGTTCTTTGAACAGTTGAGTGGAACCACAACACTTGTCATTCAAAGGAAAAAAAGAGAGAAAGATTGAGAGGAGGAGAGAGAGAGAAGTTACAGTACAAACAATCCAAATATTGACATGGGATGCCGTTTTAAACATTTAGATGTAAGTGAATCCTATAATCTAGATCTGAATAACATGCGTGCCGCATGAAATAAAATGAGATTTCAGGGTATTCCCTTAATCTATACTATATGTAAATGTGTACCTTGAGAGTTATTTTTTTTGTAAAACTCCTGAATAATTTCAGTAATGAATTTGTGCTAGTTTAGATCTAGATTGTCATGGATCTAAAGTTAAAATGACATTTCATAACCCCATTTAAACGTTATCAAGTATCGGAAACAAAATATACAGGTGGACATTTTAATAACAATAATGTTCCAGAACTTTGTACAACGCAGGTCAAAGCTAAAGGGATAAAATAGTATTCAATGTTTGGTGCCCAACTTGTATTTTCTTGAGAATATCTTTAGGTGAAATAATAAGATCAGCTATGGGTTTAGCTAGTGTAAAGAATTATTATAAACTGGAAAGTTAGGCCTATACATTTGAACATGGCTGATCATGAAATTTTGAGCTATGTTTTGAGGAAACAATACAAATACAAAAAAAGTAGAAGGAGGTAGGATTTGGACTTCTAGTCTATATAATCAGTGCACCCTTCTGCCACAGCTCATCTTTCATACAAATCCTAAATTCATTCTGTTCTGTTGGTCAGGAGTTTATGTGTCGTAAAATTCAAAGTACACAAATATATAGATTACTTTACTGATTTTGATATTATTTTGTGGGTGAGAATTTAATCCTGTCAGTAGTTTAAAGTTTGTTATTTTTTAATGTTCTCTCTCTCTCTCTCTCTCTCTCTCTCTCTCCCTCCCTCCCCATTATTGCTGCATTTTACGACTATTGTGTCCTTTACTTTATTTTATTAATCCTATTGCAGTTGTTTTCGGTTTCTTTTTTTTTTTCTTTTTTGTTTTTTTTTTTTATTTGAGGAGGAGAGTGGGTTCCTCAGATGTGTTCATTCTACTTGATAGATCTATAATTTCTTTTGTCGCATATTATTCTTTACAATCTGCTGGTACATTTTGAAAATTTCTGGCAATCTGGGTAAACAGAATACAAGCCATAGTTTGGAAAAATTGATTTCTGAGCATGATGTATTAGCTTAAATAAAAATAAAATGCATACTGTACACTTTCAGTTTCAGCAAAAATTTCCAAAAGGTGCTTGTGTAAAACTATTCACAATGATTTGTCACTGAATTTTCTCTGCTTGCCTCATATTTATGTTTTATTCTGCTTGTTCCAAGCTTATGAAGATTATCATATATATATATATCTGAATCAGAAATTCCAAGTTACCATTTTGAAAACAATTTTAGTGTGTGTTATGTTGTGTTATGTATAATTTATGTTTTTTTCGATTACAATCTTGATCTTTTTCCCTCTGTATTTATCTTGGAACCTCATGTGTGTTTTGAGGTTTTGTTATGCAATGCATACAGTGGAAGCCTCATAATTATAATTTCATAAGGATAGAATAAAACTTTCAAATCTAAAATGATTCAGATTTATTCTTTTCGTGACTTATAAATGTAAAATGAGCTTTTGGCGAGTTATTGATTTCGTCCAAGATTTGCAAGGAAATGGGTTTGAGTAATTGGAGATTCTAACTCAAAATAGGCTGTATAAAAAAAGTTGCCATGGATATAATTCAAATCTGCTATTGTTTGGCATGGGTTTGTCTTTTATCTTAGATTCAATTTTAACATAGGAGACTTATATACATCACAATTCTGGGCCGCTTCCATCCATTGTCAGGATAGGAGCTTGGAATGTCCTCCAACGAACTGAAACTAGAGAGTCACAAGAGGCTTAACCAGAGTCCTTGAGAAACTGTTTCACGAGATGCTTTTTGATCTTCATCTGAATTGCTACAGTTTCAGCCATGTCCCAATTTTTATTTTTTACCTTTTATTTTAAATGCCATCCATGGATTGTCTTGGCTTTGGATCGATAATTGAATTATTCAATGCAAGTCATTTCTCTTCACTCATGAGGTAAACTTTTACAAAAAGGAGAAGGTAAAAACCGCATCTGTACACTGTACCATGTTGATTTATGGCATGTTAGCTTATGAGGTTTCCACTATGCGTATATATATATATATATATCAGAATCATTTTTTTCTAAACTACATATATTAACTGTGCATTACAAATTCCATAGTCTTTATTGCTTCTTAGTTTTATTATGAATGCCTATTGATACAATGACAATGCAGTCATTCAAAATGGATCATTATATTTACCACTATATATATCATCATTGTTGCGCTTTTTATCAGATGCTGTTACAATTATGTAATGTCTTTCTTCAAACTTCTTAATAAGCAAATTTTATAATTATAAATGTTGTTATTCAGCCTTATCTTTAGATTCAGACATGTACGCAAAATTGTCAAGTTTACTTAGTTTAAATTAAAGAACAACTTAACATTAAACATGTGCTTTTCTTAAAATTCTTATATTTATATCAACTCATGAGGGTAGGTCTCACAACATAAAATGAGCTTACATTGTTATACACATGTCTTGAGACCAGTCCAAAGAATCAAATTTGAAACATTTTAAATAATTGGGTTTAACTTGAAGTGGTTTTATTAATCTATGTTGTTTCTGTGTGAAAATACATTACTTAAAATCTTAAAACTGTAGCAGAAGAATTTAAGAGAAAAAATAATTCACTTAAAGTTAACTTTTTTTGTGTTTTGAATTATGTAAGTACATGTAAATTTGAAAAATCTAACATATAAGAAATAACTAAGCTCAAGACATGGGATTTCTAGCATAAGGCAGATTTCACAAACTGGGCGTCCATGATTTATCCATCTGAGATAAAATAAATCATGAGCTACAAGATCAAGCTATATGTCAAATTTTTTTTTAAAATCAAAATAAGCACCAGGGCCTGTTAGGCTCAGAAATTGTTTGTTGAAATATTAAGAGAAAATGGCCTAGAATGCTGTAAAACATAAACTATGCCATCAATGAGCCCTTACCATTATCTCTCTTTAGTTTCAGATTCTGTGCTGACCATGATGTTACATTATTTCAAAAGTCTAAATTCTCTTAACTTTGGAAGGAATGTTTAATTTTGTGATTCTAAATGTTAAACTTACAAAAGATATTGTTCCTGGATCAATGGGTATTATTTATAGAATTAGATCCAAATGCCAATTTAGTTTCTGCTATGGCAGATAGAAATCCTTTTTTTTTTTATCGAAATCAATTATGTGAGTCAAAGAAAAATAAAATTCCAAAATTTTCAGTTTACTCACTTCAAAAGCTCATTTATTTCTTTAAAAGATTTTTTTTTTAATGATAAAAATTGTTTTTGATTATATAGGCCCTGCTTATTCAATCTATTGTATGAATCGGCCAGGTTTTATTGAGGCACAAGAAATTTATATTAAAAAGTTGGTTTTTTTTTAAACTGATGAAGAAACTGCTGCAGCAGCTTCCTTTCACATATCTTTACACATTAGTATTTAAAAAAGAAGATACAAAAAAGGCACTGGTGTCCTAGGCTTCAAAAATAAGGTCAGATTTGGGTCCTTTTTGTGAGATCTGCTATAAATAAAATGTAGGTGGGGTGACATATTGCTTTGAGGCATGTCTACTTGCTAATGGTATTGCAATTTTTTACTTTTCTTTTGCTATCAATAAAAGAAAAAGTGGAGTGAGAAAAATAAACTCATTTGTAAAATGTGACAATAAGTTATTTGCAGTATTAGTGATACCAATTTTTTTGTGAACAATGAAATGGAATCCATCACTTGCTTTTGAAACAAATTCAAACAAATTTTTTATGTAATATTGAGCACTGTTGTATACTTGGCCGTTTACAATCTAGCACTAGCAATAAAAACTAAATATCTGATATACATTAAGTGTTAGTTTTAGTGTGATACTCATTAGAAGGCCTAAGCAAGCTTTTTATTGCATACATTCAATGATTCATTCAAGTAAAATGAACCTCAAAGCAAATTCAAGGCACTCAAGCCCAGTGAGCCCCAGGCTTAACAAGAGATACATGAAACCCTTTTATTTTTGTTCTCTTCTTTGGCATAGATGAAATACCTTATGTGCCAAAGTTACCAAGTTCTGTCTCAGATTTGGCAAGATGGAGGGCC
>BLXT01007525.1:432264-461727 GCA_019648995.1 Plakobranchus ocellatus | reverse complement strand
TTGGGCTTCAGTGGTGAAAAAATGAAATCACAACAAATTAGGCGATAAATACATTCGTAGATTATGATATTAATTCTCAGCCTTTGTCTACACTGGGTGTGATATGAGTGTCAGCATGTGTGCACACATTTTTATCTGCAAGCAGGTGTAGGGTGCAGGTACGGAGAGGAGGATGGCAAGAATATTGACGAAGAACATTCTTTGGCTTTCTTGTTACTCCTACTCTTAGATCTAGATGATGGATGCAGCACAAAAATGGAGGAAGGAGCATAAACAAGAACTACATGTAGGGACAATGAAAAAGTTAAGAAAGGGGGAAAGGAGTCCTAGAAGAGGCTAATAAGCCATGTATGATAATCAATGGTCTGTTTAGAACCAACACCCAAGATATAAAGCTTGAGCTTATGTTAGATTACATTCTAGCTAGACTAATAGCTGTAGGCTTAAGTTGTACCTGTGCATTCATGGTGTTTAAAGCAAACTGAGCCTGCACCTATGTATAGATAATCATTGCCTTAGTATCCTATTTCTGTCCCTTTATTGGTTTCATATTCATCTGTATATGTACATATTTTATTTCATTCAATCTTTTATTCGATGAGACCTGAGGGTTCATTGAGAACACTTTCATGCCCGAATATGCAAGGTTCATGTGGACTTTGATTTTGGGGCTGATACTTAACTGGATTTGGACATTAAAGGTTTTTGCAGTCAGCCTAGCTAAAGATATCAGAGAAGAAAAAAAACATCAATGAATTTACTCTTGCTTTGAATTTATTAAATTGTAATATAAAATAGTTTCCAAAGAAGACTAAGTGAGCATGATAAGTGCCGTGTTGTTTTTTGTTTAACCTTAACACTACAAACAACAAAAGCATTATGCAAAGTGCCCTTTGCCCCAGCAAGAATCAATCAGTGTTTTAAACCAATCAGTAAGTCAGAACTTGACAGTCCCACTCAGCTTTGCATACTCTTACCGTTAGTTTTAAGGTGCATATAGTAAGTGACTACTGTTTAGCATTTGCTGATGTGGCAAAGAATTCATAAAGTCAGGAAAGAAAGTTGAATTTTGCATTTCTTGAATTTAAGATAAATGTAATTTTTTTTTTTTTTAAACAGCTCACAGCTATTGGATTACTGATTAGTAATAGTATTTAAAAAAATTAGAGTTTGAATGTACAATTTCCTGAAGTAGCAGCTTCAAAACCCAGTGTCATACATTGTATATTTAATCTGATGATAACTGTTTAGGCACCAAAACATAGTGCATCGTGTTATCATTTGTAATATGATATGAATATATGTTTACATGCTGTTCTGATAACTTTAAAAGTTGTTAAAAATTACGATGCAACGCAATGTTCAGTTAAAATTTTATTCTGTTTGCGCAATTAAATGCAGAATTTATTAAACTTTAATATCAAGCCTTCTCTTTTTTTTTCCCCCATAGCATCATGTTTCATTTACACAAGCTTTCATCCCCCCAAAATGACTGTCTTAGCATTTTGATAATTTTGAAGCATTCTTCTTCCATCTGCTTTTATGTATTTGATATACATGTAATTCTCTTTGCTGCCTAGTATGATTCGTTACTTATACACCGCAGCAAAGAGATTTATACAAAAGCATGTGGAGGGATGCCTCAAAATTACCAAAACGTTTTAAAGATAGGCATTATATATTTATATTTATTCTCTCTTCCACCCCCCCTCTCTCTCTCTCTCTCTCTCTCTCTCTCTCTCTCTCTCTCTCTCTCATACCTTTGTTCTGCCTGAGTGAGTGCATGCTTGGGTCAGAGGATGCATTTGTAATTGATGTTTTTTTTATTATTATTATTACAGTGTGTATTATTATATTTAACTTTTTCTATCACATAATTTAGAACAAAACATATGCTACATAATTACCTTTTGTGTGTGTGTATACTTAAATACTCAATATATCGCATAAAAAAGGAACCCTTAAAACGTATCTCTCAACAAAATTCGAACAAGTTTAGGCCTGCTGTATTAATTCCAAGACCTTCTTCTTGGTGAAAAAAATAAATCTATGCATTGCATGGGCAGCCACTTTCGGCAATACAAGCCATTTTACAAAATCAAAGCCAAGTCCATTATTTTGTATTCTTCTTTTGTTCATGTATTTAATCTACAGCATCAACTTTTGTTTGACACATAACATTCTGTCTGAGGGAGGAAAAAAAATACACAGTTCTGTTGGAGTAATACAGCATAATGTAAACACGATTCATTGTGAACGTTGGAAGTATGAAGCTCTTTCTCAAGCTGGAGGCAAAGTCAACAGATGATCAAGCAAGATTATCTTTGCTTTAAGTCAATATGGAATATAAAAGCTCCAGACAAGTAATAGCTCATGATACTGGTTTAATGTTTAATGCTATATAAACAAGATTTATTGTGAACGTTGAAAATAATGAAGCTCTTTTCTCAAGCTGCAGGCAAAGTCAACAGATGATCAAGCTAGATTATTTTACTTGAATGAAGCATATGGACTAAAAAAGCTCCAGTCAAGTGATATTTCATGATAGTGTTACATCTATGACAGGTGTATCAAGCCTCTGAAATGCCTTCTTTGTATAATAAGGACTTCTGAGGTTAGATACACCTGCCATCAAGGAATTATGTATTTAATTGTTAAAGGAGAAAAACTGATTTTAACAATGTCTTTTCTAGCTTCCCTTTGATATAACATTAAAATTTCTAGAAACCCATTGTGCCTCATTTTATCACCAATTTTAAAAAAAATTATATATACATATTATTTATATGTTAATTACGATCTTTTATAAGCAGTGACGCCATTGAAGTCAAAAGATCCACCACATGGCACATAAAAATCGTCAGAAACGAAATGAATTGATGGTCTTAACAAACCATTATCAACAATATCAAAAATGGCTTCTTGTCACAATTATATAACAATGGGCCTTGATAGATTAAAGCCACTAATACTCGCAAAAAGACAAAAAGAAATGTCTAAGGGAGAGTTTCATCAGTTGAAAGCACAAAGCAAACGTCTTGTTTTTATACCGGTAGTTTCAACATGGATGCTGAGAAAAGGATACTCAATATTTAACATTACAAAAAAATTGTCCCATGATTAAACACTCAGGAACTAAATAATTACATAATTATTCTTTTCTAAGCAAGCTTTACTGGAACCATGACAATTGGTGCTACAACACAATGCAAATTCATTTTCAGCAAGAATTTTATAGATCAGATATATGAATGAAGGGGAGTTAACAGTATGTATTTTAAGATTATTGTGTTCATTAAAACCAATGGGAGGAATTTTGCAAATGAAATGATTATGATAATGCAGATTCATCCTCATTTTTCGTTTCATTATACTTCCTTGAGGATCAAATTTACTGATTTTTGTAGAAATTACTACATCATCTGTCAGCGTACACTTTCTATTCGATTAAATTTTTCTTTTTAATCTGTCTAGAGACCAGTGGACATGAGTCTTTGCAGAGCAAGGCAGAACTTGTTACACGTTTGTAACGCTCTCTTTGAAAGTGTTAACATGAATCAACCTACAGTATGTGTATTGAGTTTTCCCAATTGGAAAGCTCACAAAATTAAGCTGATGATTTACATGCACCTTCTGACTCACCAAGCCTGGTGATTTTAAATTAGTCAATATTAGCCCACATAATGTAAATTGTAATAAGAGAATTATAAATTTTGGGAATAAAAGAAAAATTTACTGTCTTAAACTAGTTTTATTATTTTTCTTTGCCCACAGGCCTACTCTGTTACTTATAGAAAATTCTATAATTTAGAGAGAAAGAAAGAGAGGGAGACGAGAGAAAAGTGAGTAGAAAGAGAGGAGAGATAGAGACAGAAAAGTAAGAGAGAGATAGAGCGGAAAGAGAATGATGATGCAAATCTTTCTGTCACACTCTCAGAAATCTGAAAACTGAACCAACTGAGGAAAGAATTATGGTTGGTCTATAAAAGTATAATGATGCAGGGAAATTTTACTTTGATTTGATTATCTTATTTGTGAAATGACAGCATCACCTTTTTTATTGTCTCAATAAAAGTCACAATAAAATCAGAAGGTAATAATATTATCAATACATGTATTAACATAAAGAATGAAAATTCAGGATAGTGCAAATGTATTGTAATCTTATTCTTAATCAAAAGTTTATCTTAGTGAACAATTGTGCAGATTAGGAATGGGAATGTAATAGATTAGGACAAGTTTCAACCTTATTTCATATTTCATCAGGCTGAAGTGACCACTGGTTAGGTTTTGCAAGACATGATCAGGTGTAAATTTTCACAACACATATAAACATGCGTATGTTTTGCAAAACAGTGCATCTAATAGCAAATATAAGTTTTCTTGCTCTTTCTACAAATAATCCTTACATGTTGAAATTTATTTTTATCAAACTTACAATTTTCCTGGGACTTTTTTTATTATTGCTGATCAAGTGTTTTTTTTTTATAAGTTTAATGAACTTATGATTGCCTTCATCTGTAACTAGTGATGCTTCAGTGATATAATGATTGGCCTCATCCAGCATGATTTGATTTGATTCATTCCATCTGTGTGAAATTATCACTCTAGTTTTCTCAGAATTCGTATTTTCCAAAGCTGCCACTTTTCTAGGCAGGAATTTATGTGATTTTTTTTTTCTGGCTGCCAGCAGACGTAGTTCTCTTCTCTCTTATGTTTGTTCGCAGTCTCTGTTTTTGCTTATTCTGCCAGTGCTTTCAAGCTATTAATAATATTATTTCAAAAACAGTAGAAAAAAACATTGTTGAACCAAAAACGTTCAAATCAAAATGACTTTCTTATTTCTTAAAGTTTTTTTGGTGGTTTTTTTTTTTTTAATTGCCCTAGATAAACGAGAATGATTTCTACAGCATCCAGCATTTCAATTTAAAAGTGCCCAACTGTGCTTTGGGAAAGTGATTACCCACATTATGGAGGACTGAAAGACACCTTTATCTATTGTCTTGACATTTAAGTATTGAGTACTAGTAGACTCTCAGTCCATTAACCTTCTACACTTTGGACCCTATAATGTAATCACATTTTTCGCTATTCACGGGCATGCGGTGGGACATTGTTTTAAAAAGTAAATTTTTGCTTCTTGGCATATGAGAATTATGTATTAATGCACCCAGGCAATAGATTTTAAAAGTAAATAAAAACCAACATCAATGTCTTTTTTTTTTAATCGTGAAATAAACAGTTACCGATCTTTTGGGAAGTCTAAAATCAATTTCCAATCTTTAAGAGTTCAAAAATAATTTTGTGTTTCTATTGTGAGATAATTGAAGTATTATAATAACAGCATTTTAGTTACATGCATACTTATATTTCTTTTATTTCTCTTTTTTTACCCGTAACTTTTATTTTACTGCAATTTGGATACTTATGTTTATTGAGACAGTGCGCAGCTCTCTATATTAATAAATATCCATTTTTTCATTCACATTTTTTTGGGTTCAAACTCTTTTATGAATTAAATTATTGTACAGTATCCTCATGAATTTTAAATATAAGACTCCTTGGATGTTTTTTTTTTTAAAGAGTCGGTCAGCAGGCCTGTATTGGTAAAGTAATCATCGCATATAATTCTTGATAGTTTTCAGTTTTCAAGCTCTTAAAAAATGGCTGGTGGCATCCCTGTTATTTCTCTTGTTCCCAATGTGTTCAATTTTTTTTTTAAACAAGAGAATAAAGATCATATCACACCTTCAACTGTGTTTTCTGTTACAGTAGAGTGTGGGTGACCAATTTACTGCAAAGGTCACTTGTGCTGCTAAAGCTACACCTAGATCTAGAGCAGCACAGCCGATCATTTGTGATGTAGTAGAAATCCATTCCAGAAGAAATAACGCATATATATCAGTATATGTAGATGTAATTGCCTTCTAAGGCCAGGATCTGGCAAGCAGGCACTTGAAATACAAAGTCAATCAAAGAAATCTGGGAACATTTTTTGACCAGGTATTTTGAAACAATTAATATGAAAACAATAATTTTTCAAATCAAGATATTGTAATGTAATGATCCAGCCAAGTTTTGTGTTAGAATACTATAGGCGAAGACAATAAAAACACAAAAATTTCTTTAGGAACAACAATATTCTCACATTTTTAATGTACCAACATTATACAATATACAGTTTGCTTTAATCTCTTCATCACATATTGTTGTTATAAAGATAAAAAGAAAAAAACTTACAAGTTCCAATTTTCAAAAAGAAAGGGAATGTTTTTTGTCAGGTTCTTTTCAATATGAAAAATATAGCCAGGCCTCTAAGAGAAATACCCTAGTTCAGGACTTGAATGTGAATCATCATAGGACAGAGCCGAGCTAATTAACTGATGGGGACCCCCATATCCTTACTATTGAATAGCGGAATTGTCAGAGAACAGGATTGTGAGAGTTGAACATTGTTTAAAGACTTAAACATTATTTTCTTTTCAAACACATTTTGCTTTCACCACACTGCTAAAATATGAGGCCATTCAAATAATGCAGTGTGTCATTTTACACCACCTTTGAATGTTAAAAAATTAAATGTTCAAAAACACAACTGAAGTTAAGTTCTTTTCATTTCCCTGCAGTTCCTACCTCCTAGGTCACTGCTTGTCAACACCTGATGCAGGCTTTAAGCCAAAACAGTAGGGGAGGTTATGTAATCTGATAATTGTTAATTTTGTAGGGGTAACCCATCATTGGCACCAACCCCTGAGACAGCAGTTGATGATAACAGGCTATGGCTATGAAACGCACTATTCACTGAGTTTAATGAAGAGCTGGCTCATTTCTTCAAGTGTATAAACAGCCCTGCAAAAGCCCAATGAAAGGTGCGGTATGGTCCATAGGCTTTACACTGTTGATACTGCACTTCATTTGGCTACGGCAGAGCTGGTATACACTTGAAGAAAATGAACCAGCTCTGCAAACTCAGTATATTGTGCATTTCATACCTATAGCTTATCAGTATCTACTGCTGTCTCCTCAGGCTAAATGCTGCTGCTGTGAACCATACTGCTGCCATAGATCAAGTAATTGAAGCATGATCTATTGACTTAACACTGCCAATATTGCCTCCATTTGGCTACAGCAGCAGTATGGTTCGCAGCAGCAGCATCTAGCAACCCCTTTTCACAAGCATGGAAATAAAAAAACTAGAGACCAAAAAAAAATTGAAAAAATTAAAGGATTAAAAAAAGAATAAGATTGTAGTCTTCTATACTTCATCTCTGTCAGGTTATACAATTTGATTGCAAACTATACAGCTTTACTGATATACACCATTTCAAGCCATTTTGTCTTCCTGTTTTACACTATTACTAATAACAACTTGAATTTACTGTTATACATTATGATAACTGACAGTATGGCATAACTTTTATCGACTATCATTCCCAACAATATCACTGTATTTCTGTACACTAGCATTAGCATAAATACCAAGACTTTACTTTCATGCACTAAAAACCAATGACTTTACTATTTTACACTATCCTAACAAACAATTCCACTTTCCTCATATATACTTTAAAATATATTATATTAAAATAACAAATTATTTACTTGTTGTACACACCAATATCATGACTGTCAATATGGCTTCAACATCTTTGATGTCGGTGGTCTTACAATACAAATTTTCAGAATATTTTAACAATTTGTGCACTAAAACTCTAATAAAACAGAATGAAAATATAGTCAAATCTGCTCAAATGTAAAGCATATCAACAAAATTAGGGTTTAGACCAGCCCATATTATCTATGCTGTTGCGAAACGAAATGCAATATCTGGGCTGGGCTTTGGCTGCAAGCAAAGGACAGAAAAGATCCCTGCAAATTTCAGGACCAATTTGCTATCCCCTGCAGCAACAAAGCCATAACAGTTTTAAACAAGAGTCCCACTCAGTTTGCATGGGAATAAAAATCATGAGGGAATGGTCAGTTATCTATTTGAACAACGAAAAAATGAAAAGTTAATGATGGTCAAAGAGAGAACAAAAAAATTCTCAACAATTTTAAGCCAAGAATTTAAACTCAGTGGAATCCATTGTAGTTTTAACTCATTTGTACAGAGATAAACCCACAAGTTACTTGAAACTGTCTTCAGTAAACAAGCTCAGCAAATTAAAAAAAAACCACACACACACAAACACACATACAGACATTCATACACACCATGAACTGATTATAATTAAATATTTTTAAAACGTCATTTTTTATATCGGAAAATGCACAATTTATAAGTTATGGATGGCCTTTTTTTTGTTTTTAGGTCATACAAATCATTGGATATTTTACTTTTTACAAAAATATATTTTTCAAATTTAAACAAGAGGCATGGTATAACAGCATTTTTTTTTTTATTAATTAATTTAGTCCATAGCACTTTCTTTCTCTATTTAAATGCAACAATTTTCAAAACTAAGACATAGAAAAGAAAGCAGGCGCATGATGGGTTAAAAATAAAATTACGTACTTTAGAATAATATTCCATTTTTTCTATGCGCCACCATCTCCATAGCAATTTCTTCACTTTGTGATGTAAACTTACTAAATAAATGCAAAAACTGCACCACAGTGGTAAAAACTTAATTATGACAGGCATCTCTTCTTGTCTCACTGTGTAGGGAGCACAAGTGCATAATGTTAATTGTTATCAGAGTTATTTTGCTGCAGGAAAAGCTACAAAATATTGTGCCAATCTACTCTCCCTCTTGCTCGGAAATAGATTTAAAAATTGATGAGAAAAATTGTGAACCCCAGATTTTTTTAGCTTTCCCATTATCACAACGATCAGAGGGTTTCAATAAAAGAGGAAAAAATATATTTTTAGTATTGTTTGAAAGTAATATCTAGGTAAGAATTATCAAATGTATCTTGTAAGATTTCTTGCATTATTATTTTGCCTTCTCTTTATAATGTTATATCTGTTAAACAGGCTGTTTCTGGTATTGCATAATAACAATTGTGCCAGCCACTGTGAATTTTTCAGCCCCTTTTTTATAACTTCCTGGCTCTACGGATTCTGCATATTTTACACAACCTTTATTTTGTGCTCATTTACATTATGACCCCCTTAAAGAAAGGCATTTGTTTGCACTGAGGCTTTTCGTATGATGGACAAAACAGAAATTTCAATTTTTGCCTTTAAAAAAAAGTTACTTTCATGTCAAGCATAAATAAATTATAGAATATTAAGCTTGTGTAGAAGTCAATGTAGAACCATCAAAGTCAATGGGTCAACTGTGTATCAAAGCAGATATTAAGTGTTTTGACCATATTGCATGTTTCAAGCAATTTTGAAAGATGCCTGATTTCATGACAATGCTCGTCATATGTTAATCTGCATGAGCAGACAAGATAAATAAATAAATAATAACCAATGGTGATGACAATAAGCCACATAAAATGGATAATATCCATCAAATTATGATGAAAATAATGATTACAATGATGGTGAAGACAATAATAATATAGACATAATGTAGAACCTAAAATGCTTTATATGATTGCACAAATGATTAAAAATCTGTAAATGCAGTTTAAGAAAAAAAAAAAATGAGCACATTAAGAATAAAAGTTTCATATGAAATTTTAACAAAAATGCTTTTGATTTGAGGGGGAAAAAAAGGATATGAGAATCAAATGATAAATTATAAAAAATATCAGAATAGCACAGATAATGATAAGAGTGATAATACTTAAAAATATGAATTCACATTTTACCTAATAAAAGCTAAATCATTATTTTTCAACGATGAATGATTTGTTGTTTCGCAACACCATTTATTTAAAGCAATCGATTTAAATTGTGTATGTCACCAAAAAATTAGGAGTTTTGGAGCAAAACACACATGAAGACAATGGTAATGTTATTTAATTATTTAAGAACTCTTAGATTCTAGTTCTCCCTCAATATTTGGGAAAAAGCATTTATTTATTTACATCTTCAGTGGGTTCTCTAAATAACGATTCAATCTTTGTGTGGGTTCTCTAAATAACGATTCAATCTTTGTATCAATCTTATTATTTTCATAGCAAGTTTTCTCATTTTAAGGCCAAAAGATTTAAAGTATCAGTTGATGCGACAATTAAGTAAGTCATACTATTAGCAATGCTCTTCACCTTTCAATCACAGACATTCTCGAAAATAGGGTGGATATAGCACAAAAACAGAGTCCCTTGATTAGTCGCATTTCCAGTAAGTCTCGTTTAATTTATCACAGTGCCTAAGGGACAATTGGTTAGCACTAACATTTTTCTTACAGTTAACTGATCCATCAAATTTATGGCTTTTATTATTCATATATCTCCCAAGTCTCGTTAAATTAATCACAGTGCATATACAACAGAAAGTGTTATGCTAAAGCTATCCATTGCTTAAAGACTATACATATTTTATCACATGCTAGCAAGTGCTCTACAATATAACCTAGGGCCACTGAGAACAGTTTCTTCATATCAAAATCATGTAAGAGTGTGCACCCATCACTGGAATCTCAGTGAAAAGTGTGTGTGTTATTAAGAGCAGTTACTAAGCTGTGATAGCGGTTGCGACAGTTTTATATATTGTGTATCATATTTGTATGTAACTGTTTCGGCTAGTCTGTAGTTTTTAACAAAATTTTTGTAATTACAGGACTCTAGAGTGCATCAGTCCATATCTTTGATCATATTGTGGCGATACTATTCTGTTGGTGGAAATTAAAGCAATGTGAACACATTTAGTCACAGGAAATGCAAAGAAATGAATTGATAAATGAGGCCCTTTCTATTGAATAGAAACATTAGTAGATATAACTTTGCAATGAAGAATTTGGGGGAAAATACGTGTCTATTGCATTTCTTCCAACAACAACTCATTTTTCCAGATTGCTGAAGGTATGTTACAGAGATATTTCCTTTTCACCTAGTTACTAAGGTTAAGGCGCACTGATACCAAGCTTGATGTTCACTGCCACTGCTAACCATTTCTCGATTGTACAAGCCTCTGTCAGTCACCAGTAACTGAGGCCTCACACACTGTAACGGCAGAGCCACTGGGTCCTGAAGGCAGTTTCATTTGGTTTGAGCCCCTAGATTTCACTTGCATGGTTGCATGAGGGACAGCTGGTTTGGCACCAAAACTTTTCTTGCTGTTGCCTGAGCCACCACTACTGGCTGAAGCTTTTTTCAGCTTGAGCTCACCCTGGGGCTGACTGCTGCTGGCCAGTCTATCAGACTTAGGTCCCTGAGTGGCCTGATTCAGGTGGTTTGCACCCTGTGGTGCTGAGTTGGCTTGGTCAAGAGGATAGGATCCTTGACGCCTGTGAGTTTTCTTTGGGGCAGTGGGAGGTTTTTTACCACCAACTGCCTGACCTGATGTCTTGTGGGTGGAGGAAGTTTGCTCATTGTGTTGAGGCAAATCAAGGCTCAATGTTTTACGGCGCTGGTCTCCAGCTTTCAAAGACTCATAAGTAGCACCTGGCTGGTCATGCTGAGAGTGCAGTGGCAAGGAAGGTGGAGAGGGAATGGTGCGAGATGAATTACTAGAGGGTATGGATGAGGTTTGGTGTAAAGGAATGAAAGAAGGAGTACTTGGGTGAAATCTCGTGAATGCAACACTATCGGGAGTATGGGGAGAAGCTGGTGTTACAGAGGCCCCAGAAAGAGGCTGTGCACTGCCATCTTGTCCATCCCTGCTGCTTGTGGAAACACGTGAGCTTACAGCAGGTGTTCTATCCTTCAGTGGATCATCAGGGCAGGACTCAGGACTGATGCTGTCCCTTGAAGGACTGGCAGGAAACTTAAATCTATTTTCAGATAGGTAGTTTTTGGCAAGGAAAAATTCCTGCCAAGGATTTGGGTTGATAAAGTCAGACTTGCGTCGCCTTGATTCTGGTACCATTAAGTTTCTTCTTGCTACAGCCTTATGATGGTGAGAGCTCTGACCATGCTCAGTTGGCCCCGAATCCTCTGAGCCACTCAGACGACGGATTTTACTGCGCCTGTATGCAGGCAGCTTAAACTCTGGACTAGAGCTTTGAAGAGCTTCTGAAATTTGAGGTGGAGAAAGCTGGACGGTTGGTATGCATGCCTGGTGTGGAGAATTAGACAGGTCCAGGAAGGGCTGAGGGGAGGTAACCACATTTGAACTAAAACTTGTCATTGCAGGCATTAAAGCTGGTCCTACAGGAGTCATATTGTGATGAAACTGCACATGACCCCATGGAGCAAGAGTGGGCATCGCATGGGCCTGGCATATGCCTGGCTGCCCCACTGCAGGAAGCCTGTATGGCCATGGATTAGGCAATCCCTGCTGCAAGTCCCCACAAACCCGGCAGCCTCTAATCCCAGGCCATACAGACAAGGCTGGGCTTGGCACCCCGACAGGAGAGTTTTCTTTTGTCTCTCCAACAGTCACCACTGGTGCTTTAGTTGTTATTGCACTCTCAGCCAGCAACGCAGACTGATTCGATGATAAATCAGGTGTGCCTGTAGAGGTACTACTTGTTCCAAACAGTACACCAGCAGAAGAAGAGAAGCTGGGAGACTGCACTGGCGTGATGTCAACAGACCCTGGCAACAAGGATCCAGAACCGTCTAGCACCATCTGGCTCTGTCGCTGCTTCTTCTTTTTCTTCTTTTTGGGATTCTGAAAAGAAACCAGCACTACGTATGTAAAAGAATATAACCAAAAAACCAAAATGTCCTTTAAGCTATCCACAGTATTCTAGTTCAGAAAAAAAAAATTCCTTAGTTATGTAATTAGTGACAATCTAAAAATTATGAATTGAATTCTAGCATTAATAAAACAAGAGAATAGGGGGGAAAATATTACTGAATATTAAAAAAGCTTTCCACTGTAGCTTTACAATTTGTTACAACCATCACAAAATTGACCAAGAGGAGATGGATATTACATCACACAATGGGGACAAAAACAGGAGAAGGTGAAAGACATTTTGTTTTCACAACAGAACATTTGCACTTGTTGCTCTTGATGATTACCTGTGCAAACATTTCTTTTGACGACTCCTCTGCAGAAGCAGCAACTGTGAATGAGAAACAGAAGATTAATAATTACTAGGTCTGCTAGACCATGATGGCTTCAAATAATGTAAGGATTGCTTAACTTTAGAATTGGTAATATATATATGTGTGGCTGTGTGGCCATCTAAGAAAACCCTTGTAAAGTAACAAAAAAAAAGACATTTACTTAAAACAATTTTTCTTTCAACATTTCATAACTTCGGTCCTAATTTAAATACCAAGAGAATTCAAACTTCACAATGCACATAAAATAGACAGGACACAAGGGGAGAATAAAAAAAATTCAACAAGCATATCTTGAAAGTTGTGAAAAGCTTTCACAGGCTACAACATATATATGTCCTGCAACAATATAGCTTTACCATTAAGAACTTTGAAAAACGAAATAGGCTACAGTACAAGATTTAATTAACTTTTGTAAATTTTTTTTTTTGAAAAGGCAACCATCAACTTAACCTTCTTAATTATTAAATAAATAACGCAGCAGTACATTAAAACATTTTGTTTAACTTTATTTGGTTTCATCACTAACATTTAACCAGAAGCAAAAATGGGGAAGCAGGCTTAGGCAATAGTGAGATTGGGAGATAGCGCCAAGAGGTCTTCTAAAGTTTTGAGGCAGGGATTACGTAAAAAGTGGGGTGAAAAAGAGGAAGGTGAGAGGAAACAAGAAGGAGGAGAATGATTTGGATTACATTCAAAAAAAAATTTCAGTTTTTCAATGCCACCAAAACGAAATACAATAAGCATCTTCTTACTAAAAAAAAACACCAGCAAATTTGGCAATAGCAGATTCAGAATGATATGATCATGTTTGCAACAATTTTTTGCTCACATTAAAGAAATGATTACATAAAGAGAAATTATGTTTTTTATTGTTTTTTTTCTTTCTCCAACTTGATTTCTAGTAGCTTTATCAACATGTTCTATCCTCTATCTTTATGGCTGGTAACACGCATGTTATAAAGAAAAGCATGCGTGGGGGTCCTTTTTATCTTTTTTTGTTTTTTAGAAATCTGCATCTTAAAAATTATCTCTGGATCTAAAAACTGAGATTTTTTCTCTGTCATAATTCAAGAATTTTTTTTTCTGTAAATGGTTTCAAACAAAAAAATAGCGAAACTTTTCTTTTTTTTTTTTCTTTCAAAATTTGAACCAAAAACTTAACTCCCAAAACCCTGGGTTGTTTTCAACATATTTGCATCACAGAAACCACTTTATTTTTCAAAAGTGTTAGTTACACATCTGCAAACTGCTCAGCCGTAAAATTACAACTTACCTGATGATAGATCTAGTTCACTTTTGGGCTTGTTTACCACACCCACTGCTGAATGAATCTCCGCATGGGACTTCAGATTCCCGTCAGAGTTACGCCGTCGCAACCCCAGCTCGGAACTCCCATTCTTCTCACCCTCGGACTTAACTCTATCCTGGCCGGGTAAAGACTTCGAGTGACTATCAGCCCCACAAACAGGGTCAGACAGAGAGGATGCATGACCAGGGACACGGGAGAACACGCCAGTAGCTGAGTTTGTGAACAGCCACAGAAAAGCTAGGAGTTGCATCATGCCCAGGAAAACCTGGCTTTTCCATAGCTGTGAAAATATTAACAAAAATAAATGCAAGACTTTCTAATGCATTATATATATTCATGCAAGACTTATCTGATTTATTTATGCATAGTGATCACTGCAGATAAACAATAGAAGATGACAAAAACAGTAGTACACAAAAGTCTTATCAAAATATATCCTAGATGGTGTGTAAGATACTATATTATATTGTGCATTCTTGAGAGTCAGGCTAAATCAACTAGCTCTATGCATTTCTTTGCTCTGAGATTAATACAAAAATTAACCCTATTTCTGTCCTGTATATAATAGAAAAAGACCAGGGCGTATTTAGTCAACTGAACTTATTTTTTTGTTTATTTTTTTCCCGCCTTTCTTGTTGGTTGGACCCATAAGAAAGTATATATTTTTACAAAAGGGATACGGTGAGGTTTCTAAAAATGTAATTTGTGTGTGTGTGTGTTTATTAATAATATGAAATGACCTTGACCTTTCAAAATGGCCGCTGATTTTTTTTTCTTGTCTTTTGGAGCTAAAAACTGGCTACAAATAATGTGTTGCAAAATGTTTTGATAAGTATTTGATAGAGAATTTTGTGCTCTTTCAGAAAAACATAGACTTCAAATACTTTACTTTGAAAGCAAGATCATGAATTCAAAATTTCAACAATACATGCACGGAAATAATGAACAATGTAAAATGAATGGAAATGAAAAATTAGGTTCAGCACATAAATAACACATAGAATCAGGCAAAAAAAGTCTTCTTTGTTGTTTTTCCTTCATTGTATTGTTTATTTGAACAAGTATTGACAGTAAGTCATCATACCCTAGTCACTTAGTCATCATTTGGATGATTATTTGTCCTTTCAGCCATGCTGGACATCTAGGCTTTTGTTGTTCAGCTCAGTTCCAGCAGTTTGGTATCAAACCAAGTATAAAAAGATGACTGAATTATTCATGAAACCAAATAGAAGGTTTATGGTCAAAGGGCTGCAACCCAGGAATTTCCAGAGCTGTTTTAAAAAGCGCAGATGTCATCGGCTTTATAACACAATGGGATTTTGACCACAGGAATTCGCCGATCTGGTCACGTCTAGGCTTTTGTTGTTCATTTCAGCTCAGTTCCAGCAGTTTGGTATCAAACCAAATATAAAAAAGATGACTGATTTATTTATGAAACGAAATAGAAGGTTTATGGTCAAAGGGCAGCAACCCAGGAATTTCCAGAGCTGTTTCAAAAAACACCGATGTCATCGGCTTTATAACACGACGGCGTTTTGACCACAGGAATTCGCCGATCTAGTCGCCTTTGAGGCAGAAATAGAGTTAATGGGATGTTTACAATTACAGACTTAGCATTACCATTCTGTAGGTAATTAATTTCTTCCTTTCCCCAATTATTTTTTCTCTTTGCTTTCTACCCTTTGGAATACAATTTCAACCAAACATTTTCCAATATGAAAAAGTTCTTAATCTATATAAATTTTTGTTGCAATTATATGGTTTTTGTTGCTATTATTATTATTATTCAAAATCCAAGTTACTGCTATGGTTTTCTAGATGAGAAAATACCCCAACAGCAGACGAACTCACCTCCTTAGCCAAGGCATCTATCTGCAGCTGCATCAGATCTACCACTTGTGTCAGGTTAGCCACTTTCTGCTCCAGCACCAGAATCGCTGTTTGCAGCACCAGATCCTGGTAACATTCAAACACAGTTAACTCTAAAGCGATGGATTTGACACACTACCAACCTAATCCCACCCCATAAAGTTTGGGATTTATTTATTTTAAAAAAAAAAAAAGTGGTGAAAAAAAGAAAGAAAAAGATTGATTAGCTTTGCTTGCTTTTTTTTTCTCTGAAAAGATTGCTCACAAAAAAAAGATGATCTAGGCTTTCAGGCTCTCTGTCAGGTTAAGGCACCTATGACTGAGCTCAAACGAAAGAAAGAGAACATTTCATAGATTTTCAGGATTTTTCTTAGCAAAGCCTTTATGTGTGTCCAATAATTTGACCACACAATTTTTTGAAAAACAAACCTTGAATTTCTTTTAAAAAAAAAGCAACACTAGTTTTTTCCCATGTCTTCTTCAACATTCTTTCTTTCAAATATATTTTGCTTGTGCTATTTCCGTTTGACAACTAGTAGATCACTCTCTTTATGTTCTTTTTCCCCAGCAACAGCTACCATTCCTTTATACTCAATACTGCTATTTCTCTCAATTTCATTGTCTATTCCTCTCAATGTCTCCCTTGAAATTACTAAAACTGACCCTCTCCTCAGAGCGGGCCACTAGCCCATTTATCCTGCTGTCCGACTTGTTGATCAGTTTCATCATCTCCTCACTCTGCTGTTTGAATGCACGACTGAGCTCCTCCAGGTACCTGGAAGTTATTTTAGCAAAGAAAAAAGCTTCAGTTGTCAGTTTCAAATTATGCAGTATAGCCTTTTCATTTCAACTAGGGATTCTAACAGTATAAAGTCCTTTATATTTAAAAAAACATCTTAATAAAAAGATAATAACAAGATGGAAAAAAACTCAAAACAAATTATGAAAAATAAACATAAAGGGAAAAAAAGCTTGAAAATATAAAAAGACAACTTTTCTGCATTGTTCTACAACCTACTAAACTAAGAGAGTCCCTGAATGCATGATAGCTATTGTGCTCAAACTCTGCCATACAATTTTCCATGACTACTAAAAATAAAGTCACCAAGAAAATCACTTGTTAGATAATATATATATAAAACAGATCATGCTGTCTCAAAAACTAAAAAATAAGACATTAGCAAGATTTCAATTTTCATTCATCAACTTCGTCAACAGCCTCAAAATTACAAAAATTATTTCTGACCACCTGATTTACATACATCTCTTTCATGCTGACCTTAGTATTTGTTGCACTCACATTTGAAAAGTCCAGTTCCCACTCACCAACTCTTTGCAGCACTGGATTCTTTTACCCTGCTCCTTATCTATGTTTCATTAAAGGCAGAGGCTTTTAAGCTAATTTTCTCTTATATCTATTTTCACTATAATGGAGCTTTGTCCATGACAGTCTTTAGTATCTCATAATTAAAGAGAAAGAGCAAGACAGAAACAGAAATGGACGGAGGGAGAGAGAGCGAGAGATTGAGAGACAGGGAACGGGAAAAGACCTTTCATACTTTAATATGAGAACAAAAATAGTATTTAACCTATTTGAAAAGTTTGATTTATGTTCCATAACTCATCAACCACCAAAAAATTCAGCGTTTCTGGACTCAGCCTTACAGTTGTGACAGAATGTTTGCCCCTCATTAATACAGAGCAAATTTGCTGTCTCATATAATGATAAAACTCAACGAGTAGTTTTGCATGACTGTAAGAGCCCTATAGTATATTAAAATAAAGCAAGACAAGTGAGCCATCACTTACTTCTTAGTCATCGAGACATTCTGCTCGAGGGCTATGATCCTGTTGTTGAGCTTCATGAAAGAGGCGTCACGTTTTGAGGAAGGCATCCCAACCTTAACAAGATCAGCTGCTCTTCCACTCCGCCCCACACCTGCCGCTGGCTCAGATACATTGGCACTCTGTGGAGGCTACATAAAGTTTTTCAAAATAAGTTTTCAAATTAAAAAAAAAAAGAAAAAAGAAAACCTTTTTTTAAAAAGGAAAAAAGATTCAAAATGTGCTACAAAGTTGATTTCTTTTTTTCTGAATAAAATTTTCGGATCATTGATTAAATATCATAATCTGGACAAAAACACATTTGTTGAACACTGTTTCACGAATGATAATAAAATCTTTCAAATATTTAATCAAGTATTCTACTCCTTCAAACCCTTAAAGCTTTGAACATAGTTGAATCCCAAAATTTTACTTGTGGCCTACTTTAAGATATAATAACAACATATTTATCACAGTGGATTCTTGTTTCTTGCAGTTGATTTTTTTTTTTTTAAAGAGGTAAAATATGTGAGGCAACCAGGGTAAATCAGTCACAAGTCCCTATGAATACTTCTGCACCAGAATATTTTATTTTTAATTTTTTTTACACAATTTAAAAAAAAATTTTTAACCACAGTGGTGAAAGCAAAATCCTGATAATTTTGACAGAACTGGGATAGAGGCATAAGATTTTTCCCTCTAAAAGTGTAAATTGTAAGCTTTCATTCCATGCTCATTACTCATTATACCACATAGTGACTTGTCATCTATTTGATTAGGCTGTTTCGCATTTTCATTTCATCAAAGTTCTATTTCTCCTTATTTCAATAATGGGAGCAAAGTATGCACAGTGCAATCAAGAACTGGACTTCCAGTAATGAGATGGCAGGACTGCATACAGAACGAGGTGAGCACGTGGCAAAGAAAAGCAGAAGACAGAACTCTGTGGAAGGTTACATCCGACGCTTAGGGGTGAAGGCCAGCGAGTTATTTACAATGAAAATAGACTTTTATTTATGAAACAAAGAATGCAAGGAACTTGTGCCGATATAGATTCACTTACCAGCTGGTCTCTGCCAGTCGCATCTTGGTCAGTACTAGAGCCAGGACTACTTCCACTGTCCTGGAGAGGTGACTCAGTTGTTGCTGTGGGGGCCGCATCTGACATCAGGTCTATGTGGTCAGCACTGACTCCATCACTCAAGGTTGGAGATGGATCAACCTATGGATCATAATGTAAGCATATATAATTGAAACAAATATAGCAGTGTCTTCTTCATTAGAGTTACAGGACATAGAATGTTTGCACTCGTTTTCAATCAAATTATTTATAATTTGAAAGGAATTATAAAAAGGCATGATCACTACTACTAGATCATAATCTAGGATTCAGAGAATGCATGGGCAATTGAAAATTATAATATGATATTAAGTAAAGAGGGAGAGAGCAGTTACAAGTGGAAATTATATATTTTTAAAATAAACAGCAGAAAAAAAATAAACTTTAAGCTTCATTTGTGAAATCTACAATACAATTGAATAGCTTTGTATTGAGATTGATGTCATTTGCCTCTTCTCAACATATTCAGAAATTGTAACACAACACCAAATAGATAAGAATGAACACCATACTGGCTTAAATTTCAGCAAGTTTTAAGGATTATTTGTCCCAACAACCAATACAATAAAACTTGCAAGCATACCTTTAGGAACATTGTGTCAGTAAGATCTGGACCAGCTGGCTGCTTCAGCATTTGGGAATGACCAATGTCCAGGCCTGGAGTACTTGTGGCTGAGCTCATTGCTGCACCACCCTGGTCCAAACTGGGCGTACTGACCACTGAGCTTGGCTCTAACACAGGTTGTGGTTGCTCATGTGTTGTGCTGCCTGATGTCATAAAGACCTGTGACGTGCCTGTAGACAAGTTCTCTTCTGAGGCGACTGTAGACATAGAGCCTGGCTGCTCAGTCGGCGGAGTCTGAAGTCCACTGCCTGATTCAGACCGCTTGACCTGGGCTGGAGACTCCACTGTCTGCGTTTCTGTTTGTGTGTGTGTCAACTCTCCTGGTGCTACATCAACAGACTTGGTTCCTGGCTCAGTGTTGCATTCAGCACTTTTTCCAACATCAGACAACCTTTGAGCGGTTGCTCCTTCATTACTTTGCTCTTCAGCCATGTCTTCAGCCCCCTCTGGATGAACTATACCGCCCTCTGATCTATGAGTAGTTTCTAACTTTGTGGCTGAAGTATCTTTTTGGGGTCTTCTGTGTTTAGGCATCTGATAATAAAGTTGACAGGGATTCTTAATGTGATGACAAACTCACTTGATTTTACTTGAAAGCAAAACAAAGAATGGTTAGTATTTTTTCAATAATCTGACTTGTCCTGACACTAGTGACAGAAAATGAAAAGACATTAACAGAGGCCTGGCATGGCAAAAATTTTCTGCGATACAACTAAATCAGAAATTGAATGTCTTGAAAAGCTAACATGTATTTAAATATTTTCCTTACCTCAACTGGATTAGGCTAGAATGTTTTGAAAATTTATCACATCAGTCCTGATGCAGTGAGACTCACCTTCCTAGCTGGCACTCCTGTAGAACAAAGCGATGGTGCAGCAAGTGACCCTTGTCCCACCATTGAATAAAATGGATGCAGGCTGCTATATGGACAAGCCTTGGTCAGCAGACCAGCTTGACTGGTAAACCCTTGGCCGAGGTGTGTGTCCCCTTCCTCAGGTGCTAGCTTGACCACAACAGGTTTCTCCTCCATGGGAAGCTGCTCTGTATCAGCTAGCTTGGTGATGATGGGGGTCTCAGTGGTCACTGTCTGCTTGACCGTCTGCTGCTCCCCTGACCCTGGTTGTGCTGTTTGACTGGCCTCATCTATTTAAATGAAAATCAAGATGCATCTTTTTTCTCTTCATTCAGAAACCCTCTACTTCTGTCAACTAAAGGTTAAATGGTTTTTTTTTTCTTTTATAGCCCTTGCATTTAAAATGTAAAGATAAACATTTTTTTTTAATTTAATTATCATAACTTTCACCGAAAAGAACTCTAAAATGAAGCAAAACTTAATATAACATATGATATACTATCAATAATATCTCTTTAGTTTTTAGGACACAAGAGCTCGTCTTTATGACAGTGGATTACAAACCTGAGGAAGGGGGAATGGTAGCAGTGGCAGTAGCACCAGTTTCAGCTAGACCTGAATCTCTGAAAAAATTAAAATAAAATAAAATAAAATAAAAACGTGTCCCTCATAAGTAAAATAAAATACAACAAGAGCTACGTGACTGAAAAAGAAAAATGAAAAAAATAATGCCATGTCAATAACAAAGTTTATTAAACAAAGCATCAAGAAACATACTGTGCTGGTTTAGTTGGGATGTGCATTGGCACAAATAGTAAGGCTCTTGGTTGCATTGTGAAAGGTAACTAAGTTGATGCTGGCTGTGATTCCACAAATTCTATCTACCCTATCAAGTCACCCAGCATCAACAGGGTAGTTATGTTCTCTAAGACTCTGCATAGTATAGGCATCAGTAAAGCAAAAACAAACACCTCAAAACGCCATAGGCCAAGAAAAGAAAAATTCGGGTAACTGCTCTAGCGTACATACTCTTTCCTCATATCAGGCTAACCTTTTTCCTCACTTGCCACAGCTATTCACTTATCATAAAGAAGAAAATCAGGGATAGCATCTATATTGTCAAAAGACCAGTCCACCTCAGTCCCTAGTTGCATTTTGAACGCTTTAACCATAAGTATAAACTGGACATCCATTCAATAAGCTTTATTATAATGAACTGGATACAGATATATTGATTCTGTCATGGGAAAAATCCTTTTAATCTAATAGATAAGAATTTTATGGCAAGAAAAGCTGCCAGGTAAAATAAAATGAGTGAGCAACGCAATCTTTGACAAGACTTGCAAAAAAAAAAAAGAAAAAGAAAAAGGAAAAAACGTCAAATTTTATGCTAAAACATACCACATAATGGTGCTTACTTTTCCAAAAAAATGTCTCATTTCATGGTAACAATGCTTATTAAACAATCAGCAAAACTTGTTCACAAAATGTATTCACATACTTGATAGGACAAGGCGTTGTCTCTTGCTGAACTGATTCCTCCTTCTCTGCACTCTTTGTTGCATTATCTTTGGCTATTGAGTAAACAAGAACAAAGTACTTTTTTATTTCTAGAGAAAAAGTTTTAACTTTTGTGGCGTGCAATTTACTCTTCTTTTTTAATATCTTTATATTCAGTTTTCAATACCTGCTTGCCAACTATTTTGGGTTACATCATGTTGAGTGTTTGCTGGTAAAAGACTCATTTCATATAAATGGGTCACAAAGAAAAGCTTTGGGCATTCTTAATAAAGTGAACATAAAAAATAACATTGAAATTACTATGAATTTAAACTAGTAGTAAACAAAATAAGGAAATTGAAAAAAAGGTCCTGTGTAAAGAAATTCCTATCTATGGCTTTTTGCTGAATGAGACTTCTTCACATCTCACACGCAGACATGCCTATCATTGAAAAACAATTTTGAGGAAGATCAAGTATTGATATGAGTAACATCAGATTAATGCACAAGAAACTTGAATACAATGGAAACTGATACCAAGAGTACAGAAAGTAAGCATTTTAATATTTTTAGAAAGTCCTCTTAAAATCATGGAAATAAAGATATACCCCTAAGATGAGGAAGAGCATAGGGGAAATGATAACATCATTTACAACATTTTTGGTCCAAAATAATGCCAAGCACAAGGCCAAAGTGCCTAACCCACTGCCTTACTTTACTATTTTAGATAACTGAAAAATTGGCCTATTTTCCATATGTATACCAGTTATAAAATTAAGCACTTGGCTAGGCCAACACTGTGCCTGATTCTCTTGTTAATAAGACATTGCATGAATACATTCTAGTCTCTATGAAATTATTTGGACCAAATCATTGGCCAAAGGTTAACAGATTATAACAAAAAAAGAATGGCCTAAAATTTGTTTATTTCTATAAAAATAAAAATTCTGCTCTTCTTAATTTTGGTCTGCTGACTTAAAATATGCCATCAGAATGAAATTTCTATATTAAAGTTAGAATTAAAGTGGTATACTTTTTTCAGACCAAAATAAATTATGTTAAGCTTAAAAATAAAGTTGTCTTTTGCCCACGAAGTCTAAAAAGTTGTTCATTTTGAACAAAAACAGATTTAATGAGTGAGAGAGAGAGAGAAACCAGAGAGACAGACAGACACATAGGCAATCACACAAGAGTACATAAAAGAATGCATAGTGCTTTAAAAAACATGCATAGGGTTCTCTCTAAATCCCCAGACGTGAATTAAGAAGAGAGACAGAGAGAAATGGTTATAATAGTTATCTCCCATACCTGCATCCTCTTTTGCTTCTTCCTTCTCGCCCGTATAGAGCACCTTCTGCACTAGCTTCACTACAGTTTCTGAGAGTCAAACAAACAAAAAAGAATTGGAATTTGGAAATCCAAATATTCCCATGGTTCTAAAATACAGAAAATTAAATTTTAATCCTTCAAAAATGTCAACTATTTACAAATTCTATAATTCAATTATTATGTGAAAAGAGTCTACTGACTACTGAGCAAATTATATTATTTGTACTTCAAGAAAATAAAAGCCAAATATGAAAATGAATTTCTAATAGTTTGGATTTTTTATAACATTTCATTTGCAGAGAATAGATGTTGAGGCAATTGCTGAAATAAATGTCGAACTATACTAACCAATAAAAGGCATAATAATTTGGCATATATATTACAGACATTCTCAATAGGGGAAAAAAAAAACAACAACAACAGAAAAATTCAGTATTTCTGTCCGAATTGGCCACATAGTCACTTTTTGCAATATTATTGCATTTTCCTTTCTTTACTAAGTCAAACCCACAGGAAATTAAATGTAACTAGGACAAGCTATTTACATTTGCTCATCTCCAACTTTTGGCAAAAAACTGCAGCAGCCAAACAATAAAAAAAAAAAAAAAGACGACAGAAACAGCCATTGACTAGTTGCACACTGCATCCATCTTGTGTGCATAGCTTCAAGCTCAAAAATGTCTAATCTCGAATGGTGACATTTTGATAACTGTTTCAGGCAACAAGTCAAGTAGCTGGTGCTGAGAATTTCATATGACCCGGCTCTGGTTATTAACCCTTGCTCTGGTTGCCACAGCTGGCCCAGTATATGATACGTACGACGATGCAATTCCTTACCTTTAGCACTATTAAAAAGACTCACAGCACCGTCCATTCCATCTCCAGTGTCAGTGTGCTCTGCATCATGGCCTGAAAGTATCAGTAACAACAATAGCTCACAACAGTAGCTAGTACCAATAATCATTGGGAACGCCATCACAGGGGGACATTAGGGGGACACAAAAAAAAAATAAATCAAAGTAGATGGTGTATAATTATAATGCTCACAAAATACTTCTAAAGATATTTTTGTATCCAAATATATTTTGCTCATTTAGTTAGATGGGTTCTTCTTTGTTTTATCCTTTAAACTACAAATATCAAGTCCCAACTTATTCTTATGATCAACTCTGAACAAAGAAGAGCCTGAGCTATATATTTTTTTCAATAAAATTGGACAAGTTAAATCCCCTTTTTTATCATTCTTAACCCCCCCCCACGCCCTTTTTTGCGCACGCACACACCATAGGAGGTGGTTCCTTGCATTAGGCCTCGCTGAACCTTCAATACAAAAGTGATTCACTATAAATTTCAAGCACCTTGCCTATTATATCTATACAAGTATTAATCTTTCTCAAATCCGTACTAATCACTTGATTAGATCTTTCTTATGAATACACAATAGCAGAAAAATCTCAAAGCAAGAATAGAGCACATAAACAAAAACTGAAAATCTATCCTTCACATCTTTTTTTTCCTTTTTCCCCTTTCATTCTGGCTGAAACCTTGTCTAGTCTTACTATTGAACAACCAGTGATTCTTTGATAGTGTCTGGAAAGTTTACAATGTAAACAATTTGTCACACCTTTAATTTTCAAGGAGACTTCACACACACACACACATATTCCTTGTTTGAAACTAAACTCTTGCTATTTGTAAATCTCAGAACATAATGCTATTAAACTCACCCTCAACATCCCCAGTGTCATGGTCCTCATCATCGTCGAGAGCCATGTCGATGCCCAAAACCCTGAACATATGAAAAAGACATGAGATTTTGTTTCTACATGTAAAAAACCTTGGATCATATTTTAATAAACAAGTCAAAAAAATAAAGTGATCTAGAGAATTAACAGCAAGAACCATGTTAGAGGTGGAAATTAAAATAATAAAATTTATTTTTTTCACTAGATTAGTCATAGGCATCTCCGACTTTTTAAGCCCCAACTGTGTCAGGCATCTGTGACTTGCTGTAAGCTTGTGCATCTTATGGGCAAGTCTCTCATAACTTGCTGTGCCACCAATACCATAAAGATAGGTGTACAAAGGGAATACACTAACAAGCCCTGAACTAATGCATCTCAAAGGGAAATATTTTCCAAAGCTGATGCAATGTATGAAAATTAATGTTTTGTCAAAATGCTAAAACACCTTCATAATGGAGAAAAGAAACATTAAAAGTTGAATATGGTTATGCCGAAGCAAGGTCCACCTCAGAGTGGTGAGTGGACAATAGTGCTCCTTCCCATGATGCTCCAGCATTTCCACGCGTAGAAACTTCACAAACTCTTCACTGACTTGTGTGTGAAAAGACTGGACAGAGCGGTCAGGAGTCATCTCAAACTGCCCAATAGGGGCCCAGTCTTTTGTTGGAAATCTGTTGCAACGAGACCAAAAAGTTTGCCTGAGATTTGGCTTGTGGTTATAACTGTCATTGCTTTGGCAAAGGCAACTGCCTAGAATCACCACAAAATAAGACGTGTAGTGGCATGAGCTTCATAACAATTGAAAATTACTGTTGTCATAATCATCACACTTTTACATCGAAGCTCTTGTATAACAGTTTTACAATGTTTGAAACTGATTAAAATCTAAAATCTACAGTTACTTTTTTTCGGAAGCATAAACTCATTTGTTTCATGGCCAATTTTTCACCAAATACTTCTCCTTCTGTGGTGACACTAAACAAATGAAAAGTGTTCAGCTAACAACAGCCATTGAGCCAGGGTTTTAAATGCCTTCATCTGTGCTTTATAAAAAATATTTTTACTTGATACCCTAACCGATGAGCCTTTTGTTTTAACGTTATATCATTTTTGACAATCTAAGTGTAAAAAAGTTTTTTTTTTTTTTTTTAATTTTATATTATCGATTGTGTCTAACTGCAATTTGACTATTTGATGATCTCAAGCCAAAGTGCAGTTTCAGTAGCACTCAATCTTTGGCAGATACTGCACCTCATCTGTTTATGGAAGTGTAAACCCCAGATGTCACACAGATAAAAAAAACCCAAACCAATGGCTGCTCAAGAATTTTGTCAATAAATTCTTAATGTATTATAAAGGTAATGTAGGTACAATCTTATCATGCACCCTTTAGTTCATGACAAAAGATTTAATTTTTTTTTATTACATCACTAGGAAAAATTTGATCAGATATGCATAAGTTCTTATCATTTCGTAATTTTGAAGAAAAAAAAATGTGCATGTTGTATCACCACTCTTTCTTTCATCAGGTATTACTAGTTCTCTAGTCATTAATTACCTTTGTACTAGCTTTTTTTCTTTTATACTATCACAGCATGCTGGGAAAAGCAGGCGTGGGGGTCTATCATAGAAAAAACAAACCTGTGCAGTTGTTCAAAGTTCATTGAAGAGAGCCTTACCTCTGACTGGAAGCCACTCGAAAGGACTTTGGAGGGGAGGAGAACAGTTCTAGTGTGCCCAGCTCCACTTTGTGAATTTGCACAGGTTCACATAACTCAACCACAAACCTAAAAAAGAGCATGGATAAGTTGAGGATAAAAGAGACAGCTGAAGCTGGTGCAATACTACTTGTTAAAACTTTCCATTGTGAAAAATAGAAATCCACTCTGATGGAGCCTCATGCATAGCTTACACGTGCAGAAAAAAGTGACATCACCAGATTTATGGCTGAATACTACCCAAATTAGAGTCATCGATCGATCGAGAGGTCTACGAAATTCAGATTGGATCTAGATCTAGAAATCTAGATTGATAAAATTACTTTGTCAGATTCAGACTTATATCAATCTGGAGATCTAGAAATCAACCCCGATGGAGCCCAATGTGTAGTTTATGCAGAAAACCAAGATATCACCAGATTTCCGGTTGATTAAAATGTCTACCTGTAATATTTTTTTTGCGTACTTATTAAGGTTTAAACAGGGTTATAAAATGTCATTTGGAAATCCATAAAACAACTTCTGGATTTCAAAATATGCCCACATAAAATGGCATGATCTATTTTTGTGGATTTTATTGACGCCCCACAAAAATTTGTATAGGCATTACAAGTTTGAGCTTAGCTCCATTGTATTAATATGAAACAAGAAAATTCAGATGCAAAGCCCAATTATAAAAATTACATCAAGAAATAGAAAGCCAAAAATAACAGGAAAGGAAACTGTTTCATAAATGAAGGTCAAGCACAAACTTTGAAAGCAACTCGATCTGATAGGAACAATGTGCATAATTGAATTTAAACAACAGTCAGTTATGTATTCATTCCTATTGGTTTACATTTTACTTGAGTTAGGATTTTGTTAGTGCAAAAAGAGTTAATATGTCACTGAGTTGATATTAATTCATAATGAAAAGACATAGTTATGTGCTTATTGCACTAACAGTGTCACATGGGAAGATTGCAAGTAAATAACTTTGTCCAACCTACCATTTCTTGGCCTTGCATGGACTGATCATGTACTCGTCAGGATTGCCATTGAGCAAGAAATTGACATTCTCTGCCTCAACATTGCTCGACACAACTTTTGCACCGCAACCCTCTGCGGCAAAGTTCTGTCTCAGTTTCTTCTGACTCAACTGGGCACCTGGCTTGACTGCTTGCTCTTGCTCTGGAAACGTCAAACAGAAATATGAAACATTGTTCTGGCTGAATTCACTCATTTATACATTTATGATCTGCTCAAAGATAAAATGTCAGTTGTCAATGAATGCTTCTGACATGGGTGGAAAGAATTTCAAACGTTAAACAATTTGCAATGTCCCACTTTTTTTTGGCTCTCAGAATTTTTTACTTTGTTTAATATATTTCATTTCAAGATTGTAAAGAATTTCAAAATTCATTTTATCATTTGTAAAGGCCCCATTTTTCTTCTGCAAAATCTTCATCTGTGTTCAAATATTTTACTGCAATATCTCTGCAGCTGAGAGCAGACAAACGACCCATTTAATGAAGGTGGATCAAATTTTAAAACTATCAACAGTCCTGCAAAGCTTCATGGTTCGGCATTTTACAAGTCAATTACATCATAGTGACATATCTTTTTTCCAGGTCTATAAACACTTGACTCTTGGTTCTAGAAGTGTTCGGGACAAACAAAAATGTTTTAACAGACAAGTAGGATTATTTCTAGGAAATAAAAACTAGTGATGAATAGCCCAAAATATTCATTCTTTGGGTGGCTATTAAATAAGATTAATCTCTCTTTCTCATGGCATGTGTGTATGTGTGTGTCTCTCTCTCTCTAAAAATTATTTTTTCTTTAAATCACAGAGATAAAAATCTATGGCAGCCAATGCCTGAAATATTTCTGGACAGTTCTCTAAACAGTTCTGTGTCTCTTCTGAACATTGTCAAAATCAGAAGTTTAAAGAAACTAGCAGCAAATTACAGTGAAATCTAACCAAATGAGTCTAGCCATAAGCCCTCATAATGTGCACACAGTCTTTCTTTTTATGTTTCTGAAAGCCAACAAAGTTTATGGAGAGCTCCATGCATTGAGATGTGCATTATGCTTGGATTATTTTTATGCTTATGTTCTAGATCTCCATTTTTTTAAAAATCAGTCTCTAACTAGACTTTGTGAATCTTTCTCACGTGTAATTATTCTTTTTTTTCCATGCATGACCTGTTTCAACAGACAGAGTCGTGGAACAATTTCAAAGAATATGGGGTCCTTTCTGATTTTTTTTAAAAGGGACATTGTCAAAATTATTCAGAAACAAGTTCATTGAAGGTATGTTCTTACAACAATGAAGCAGGAGAATACGATGAACGAAGAAAAAGTACCATTTCTTGAATTTCTGGATGGTTTCAAGGTTGCTATGATTTTGTTTTAATTTAATTTTTTTTTGTAACTCTGTACCAGTCATATTAAGGCTTATGCTGTCTACAACAGTTTGAAAAAAAAAAAAGTATTTGACACTTAGTTTCTT
>BLXT01007525.1:356394-366901 GCA_019648995.1 Plakobranchus ocellatus | reverse complement strand
TTTATGCTGATCATTTTGAGGATGAGGTGGGAGACAGTTTGGTAGGGCTGCTGTCTGCCTTTATAATCGTATGACGGACTCCGTGAGCGAGCAAAGAGCGTTCTATAAGTCATAACCGTTTTATTCGTTATTTGCTTTAGTCATTAATTTGTGGCCTACATTCTTGCACTCTAATCTCTCTCTCTCTCTCTCTCTCTCTCTCTCTTATATCTACATGTATATATATATATATATATATATATATATATATGTATGTATGTATACAATAACTTCATAATTCGAAGGGAATAGACCAAAACTTTAAAATATGAGATTTTGAATTAATAAAAGGGGCAAAAGTAGGGGTCAAAGAACTAAACTATTAAACATACATTAGGCACCCCTCTTTCTCCCCTCACTCTAGTTTGACCCCTCCCCTCTCTCACGTTGTTATTAATGGCACTCCTGCAGTATGCCAGCTTTGTTAAAACAGTGATCGGCACTGTTTCGGGAGTGGCGAGAGGAAAGCAATTTTTTTCTCATTGTGTTTTGTGGCGATGCGGACTTAGAATTATGAGAATCGACGTCCTTTGACTTCGAATAATGAGTTCGAACTCAACAAAGCCAAAGAAGAGAAAAACCTCAGATCGCGAATACTTCGATTTATGAGAAATTCGAATAATCGGACTTCGGGTTTGAGGTTTCCACTCTGTGTGTGTTTTGTGTGTATATATATATATATATATACACACACACACGTATTTATATATGTATGTTTGTATACATAAAGTTATATCTGATTTGCAAGTCGTAGACACGGAAGCAACGATGAAATAAACTCCTTAAAGGTTCTATTATAGGCGACATTCTGAAAGCCCCGCGGGCAATACGAAGGTCCTAGTGATGAATAGTGTCCAGAGCTCTCAGAACGTGTTTTTTTGCAGAACATATATGACATTGCCGTAGTCCAACTTAGACCGGACTAAATGCGGTAAAGCTTTAGAGGGTGGCTCTATCCGCACCCCAGTCCATGTCATTTTTAAAAACGTTTTGGAACAAAAGATTCTAATGCATTCTCTCTTGTGTCTCTGGGGAGAAAATGCTCGAGACCTGAAGTTTCTGCGCTTTCTTAGTATGGCTAATGTTATTAGTATGACTATCTGACGAGAGGAGTGTAGCCTACAATGTACAAACAGCCGTTTGAAGGTTCACGTTGCCTCCTCATTTTTCACATTAGGTGCCACTGGGATTATGATTTTAGGGCTGAACAAAATTTTGTCCTCAGTTCTTCCGGCAAAACGCTGAATTTGGTGGCGGTGATGGGGTGAGGTGGTGAAGAAAAAACAGAGACTGACCACATGTAGAGTGATATATTTGTATGTGTGAATGAGTAGATTCTAGGCGGTTTTCCAAACTGACATGGATGAAGCATTAATCGCGGCTGTAGAAAAGCGCCAATTTTTACATGATAAAACTTGCGAATTTTGTAACCGGGTATTAGTTAAAAAGCACTCGACCTTAGACAAGAGGCTATCTGTAATAAAACTCAAAATGACTTAACTACCGATTTTTCAAACTCTCTTTTTGTGAGCATAACCTTTCTTTCACTTCCTCTTCAGACCCTTCCTCATTTCTTTCCAGCATGTCTTTATCGCTGTCATTTTCAACATGCCCGTCATCCCTCTCCCCTCTCTATTTCTCCTTCCTTTTTTTTCTACTGCTCTTTTTTCCACCCTCATCTCTCTCACCCCCTCTCTTTATCTCTCAATACCTAAATTTCCAGTCCAGGAACTTCGTTGTTTTCTCTCTCTCTCTGATCTTAAACCGAAATAAAAGAGCCGAAATATTCACATACAATGAGGGAGTGGTTTGAAGTGTGAATGTAGATCTACTCTGTCGCGACCCTATCTAGAATCTTTAATCATATAAAGTGTACCACTTTGTTTCGGGATATGTGGAGGCATGTATTATTTAAAGCTTCAATCATATCTAGCGAACCATTTTTAGAGACGTAAGGATATTTCTTCTGTAACTAGAAACTTCAGTCTTATCAAGTAAACTCATGTGTTTAGAGACAAACGGATATTTTCCTGTTATTAAATTAGCTTTAACCATATCTAAAACACCAGTTTTCGAGCCGCATGGATATTTCTTTTGTAACTCATCATCATCAGGTACCTTGTCTGGAACAGACATTGGCGATCATGTTCCTCCACTCATATCTATTCTCAGTTAACCTTATAAAGTTATCATTGCTACCCTTGCCTTTTGCCCATGACTTAAGATCTTCAATAAAAGTTATTCTCTGTCTACCTCTACTGCGTTTGCCTTCAATCTTTCCAATGACTGCTAAGTGTTCTAAACCCTTATGTCGGCAAATATGGCCTAAAAATTGTAGTTGCCTCTGTCTTACTTATGGTTTTAATTAATGATCGCTCGAGATTAGCCTCTTTCAGAACCAATTCATTTGACTTTTTTTCTGGCCATGATTTCCTCATCATTCTTCTGATAAACCACATCTCTACTGCTTCTAGTTTTTTCTCTATTTCTTTGTTTATTGTCCAACTCACCATACATATGTTTTAACAACCTTTATTTTGGTTGTCATACTTATGTTTCTGTTTGCCAGTATTGGTTTCATTTTTTGGAATGTATCTTTGACCATGGCTATTCTTTTACTTATTTCACTTGTGCATCTGCCAACTGATGTTGTTAGGTAGCCTAGATGTTTGAATTTTGCAACTTGTTTGATTTTTTCGCCTTTGCTATCGAGATTGTAGTACTTGAGGTTAGAGGATTTCTTTAAAATGACCATACATTCCGTTTTCTTTACATTCAAAGACAGGCCGATTCTTTCGCTCTCTACAACAACAGTACCTAGAACTTAGTTTTTGGAGTTACTTGCCAGATTCTGCTACTAAACTGTATCATCTGCACACCTGAGATTATTAAGATTCCCTCCATTTATTCTTTACTTTTAAGTTTTTAAGCCTGAAATACCATCAAGATTCCTTGAGATTATTTCACTATATAGGTTAAAAAGATCAGGAGACATTACACATCCCTGCCTTACAGTTACACCTCTTTTGATGGGTTTGAAATCACTATGCTCTCCTTCAATTCTTACACATGTAGTCTGATCCCAGTATAAATTTCTAGTTAATCTCAGATCTTTCCCATCGATGTCTAATTTTCCTAGCAAACGAAACAGCTCTACATGTCTTACTTTTGTAACTAGAATCTTTAATAATCTCTAGTAGACCAGTTTCTTTCCCCAGACACTGAAGAATGATTAATTTTTTTTTTTTTTGATATGGTGTCTACTTTTGACTGTGTTTTGATTCACACTACATGATTTTAACTCTTATGAAGTTCCTATACCTTGTGAGCAATCTATACTAGTCCCAAATAAATCTACTCAATTTTGCTTCAACTGTGTGAGGCCTCCTGAACGTATCTTCTATAACCGTCGTCACAAAGAGTGCCTTGCTCATCTCATATACCTGTTCATAACAAAAAGCAGCAAAAGGTCACAGTCAAGTCTTCTTTAAAACATCATTTGACTTTTGGTTCATATTTCATAAAGCAAACAAATAAGAATTTCGTCTGCTTTACGATGCGCAAAAAGTTATAATCAGAATCCTGATGTGATAGTTTAAAAGATGAGCAGTCCCAATTCATATATAATGTTCTGCAAAAGATGGTTAACTGCATTATTTAAGAGAAGTCTCAGTGCCCGTAAGCCCATGTTCCTTAATATTAAAAACAAAAAACAAACAAACAAAACAAAAACCCAAATTCAGCCGTATGAGTATATGATGTTTTTAAATGGCTTTAATCACGGACAAATGTGGAAATGTGCCTTTGAAATTTTTTTCAAGTTGCTGTATGAAAAGCAAAAGTTATCGTAGACCTTTAACAATTTAACTGCCCTTTACATACGGTGATTTTTAGAAGTACGCTTATTTTCGAGAAAATATAATCTGACTTTTAGATCTAGTCTTACGAAGTTCTACAAAAGCCCACAGCCTAAAATATTTTTTTCGTACATCTGGAGACCTGGTCAAAATAACTTGGTTATGCCTCAAGGAATGCTAAAATAGCGTTGACAGTGCAGATCCACTTGTTGCATACAATATGCTGCATGCATTAAAACTTCCGCACTTTAGAAATTCAATACTGAACGTGATTATTTCTACTAAGAACTAAGCCTGATCCCATTTTCATGACGAACAAAAAAATAGACCCCATAGTATAATCGTTTTATAGGTTTCTAACATTCAGGCCTCAAGAAAGAGGCAGCCATGTGCAACAAAAAAACATCTTACAAATCAGATTTCTATGTTAAATTATTTTCACCGAGATGATGCAACGTCAATCATTAAAAATTAATTACAAAAACAAAAACATTATTTTTTAAAAATCGTGAAAATTTTATTTTAAATGTTAAATGCAACAATAAATTTAATAGGCAACTTGTAAAATATAATTTTATTTTATGTTTAAAATGAATGACCAGTTTAAAAAAGTAAGCATCGCATAATGATAAGCATGGAATGTATTTCACCTTCATGGTGAGCATTGCAATGATGAAAAATGGATAGAGACAAGGGCATCGATAGCGATTCTGTCTGGCAATGTTTATTAATTTTTTTTGATGATGCAAAAAAAGGAAACATAAACCCAAAAAACTATTTTTTAGCCACGAGGGTTACATTTGATTCATTAAGACTGGTCTTGAGACATACAAACTTAACATAAACAAAAGTCTGTAATCCATTGCCTTAACTGAGTATATTTATCTCATAGATAAACTTGTTAAAGTTATTAAAAAAAAAGGATGGGAATTAAGTGGCTGATATTTCTAGCTAAGTAAAGGTAAAAATAATTCACGCATACAAAAAAAAAATGTATCACTTACCAAAGTTAAAAGCATCCCATTTGAAACATTGGTCAATGAGGCTTAATTAACCCCTTGCTGTTCAATGTATCAGATCTGAATTACAATTTTAGGACTTCTAATATGGTAGGTAATTTTCTCAGACCTTTATAAATCATTAGTGAGAGAGAGTTTACTTGAATAGCTTCTCTTCATCATTAGCATTGATTGTTTACTTTCACGTTTTGGTTACATCAGTCCATTCTTTTGTTGCAAACCTATTGCTCTATGAGATTTAACATTAGAATTTATGTTGAAAGCAATTTACAGACAGTTATACTAAATAAAAATGGGCATTAGACTGAGGTAAAGAAAATTCAGTTAATGGTAACTTGAAGTGTCGTACACTGAAAACAGGCATCAAGGTTGTTTCAGTTGGCAGGCTGTGCACTTCATTCTAGAAATTAAATACATGTAACTGCACTTTTCGCGGCAAAAATTTTCAACACGCGACACTTCAAGTTACCATTACCCAGTCCTTGCCAACAGCAAGATTTATGGAGATTTTGCCATAGTTCAGTATGAATAGAATTTTTTTTCTAATTATTCGGTCCCATACGTGTATGAATTAATGCGTGAAATCTTATAGATTATTGATAGTACAAGCACTGTAATCTAATGGCTTTTCTTTTACCTTAGTGACATAAAGTAAATGTATACACTTGTGGCATATTTTGCAAATTTATGCTAATGTATGTGAACATTCCCTAATCAGCATGTCGAGCTAAAATATATATGTATTAAGAGGAGTCCGCTCTGATGCACTAATCAACTTCTTTAATCAATCTCTGCATTTTCTTAACATAAAATTGACAATGTGGATTTCATTGGCATTGATTAAAATCACTTGTCAACTACTGAAGTCTCTCCTTCATGAGTTATGGTAACATGTACTCAAATTAATTCAAAGGGCAGTGAAGACAAAAATAACACTGCTAAGTAAGTTCAAAGCAACCAGGCTGGCCCTTATGACTTATCTTTATACATGTATTGGGACAGACAGATTTATTTTGCAAGTTGTCAAGCTGCCAGTTAGTGCTCATCATTATTGTATGTAAGCTCTCAAGATCTATGATGCTAAAAAACATATCTTGTTATTTTCCCATTGTCAGGTCCAAACAGCTACTTGCAGATAGATGCCCTGGAGGCAAATGTCAGCATGTTGTAAAAATTTTTAGCAGCTGTTGAGGGTTACTGGTAATTTTTTTTCTGACACTTTTATCAGCCAGAGAAAATTATTATTTATTTGTTCTATTTGTATTACATTTTGTCCGTCAGATGACAAATTGAAAAGGGTGTATAGGCTCCTTCGGTTGTTCCCATGTAATGTTAACTTGTCAAGTAAATATTACAATCGGAACAACCGAAAGACTGTGGTTAAAAAAAAAACACCAAAAAAACAAAATAGGCCTAGGCTGTTAACTACTAGTGTATGGTGCAACTACTCAAAAAAAAACAAAAAAACAAAAAACAAATGGTTCTCACAAAATATCAGGAAATACATTCACTTTAATGCAGCACTAAATTTGTTAAGAGTAATACTTTATTACATTACATTTCATCTATCATAAAAAATTATTACAGAAATATAATTTTTATAATTCTGATTAAAAATGTACCATACATCAAAAATTTATTAATGTTAGCGCAGCACTACATTACAGTTTACTACAAAATCCCGATTAATCACAAATAAAAAAAATATGCACAAAATATTTTATAATCATAAATTTAACAGCAGCCTCACAAAACGTACTAGTCAAATGACAATAAAAACATTTTTCAGGAGCACTGTGCTAAACATTTATTTAAATTTGAACTGTGCTATAAAAGTTGACGACTAGAATTTGACTGTTTAGTACTACATGTATTTTAAAATGCTGAAAACAACAATACTTATTGTGGAGCAGTTTCTCTCAGACTTGTGCAGGCCTGAATAAGCATCATACAGACAGAAAAATCACAGGGAAAAAAAATAATTGTACCGGTACGATTATTTGGGATTTCATAGTAGTAACATTAAAGCTTTATTTCATTATATTTCATCTCTCAGAAAATTCATTACAAAATTTTCTTACATACCTTAATACAGATCATCAACTGTCTAAATTATAAACCAAGCAGATTCAGACAGACACATAATGAACATGAAATAGCCTGTAAATTAACTATATATATTATGCTTCTATTCTTTCCCACCCGTACTGTTTCCTCAGCCGAAAGGAGTTGTACAGTGCACTGACAGAGAAGTAGCAGTGATAGCACCAATCTAAAGCCAGTAAAATTTCTCCAAAGAAATTCAAGATCAAAGTCAACGGTATTCCTCTCCCAAGTCCCAATGATGCAGAAAATATATTTTTTTTATTCTGTCATCCCTTTAATCAACCGCTCCCATATTTAGTGTTACTCATCAAAATGAAAACGACATTTTATTTTCTGACAAGTGTTTTATGAAAAGACACTGCGTCTGCCGCCTTATACACAACCAAATATTTCTAACTACTCTGCTCCTCAGGTTGATTTTGATTACATTCTTTTTTTTTCAATCACTCTAAGGTCAGGAAAAATCTCAAAGAGCTTCAAGATTTAGAATACAAGACTATGTCTGAAGATTCCTTAATGTGGCACGAAGAAAGAAAAAAACTTGATATTTTCATACTGGGTTTAATCAAGCACGAGCCTGTAAAATCCCCATTTCTGGGCTCATTTTGTTTGACAAAGGGAAGAGCTGGCAAAAGAACTTGGACCGACTTCACAATGACGCATTCTTGGATTGACCGATTCAAACTGAGACACAGCATTGGAATGAAAACATGACAACAAAGAATCAGTCTCAGTTCCTGTGTGGAAGTCAGCTCGGAATGGCAAAGGAATGAGCTCAGCATATTATTGCTAGAGTACTCAGAAGAGAATATTTTCAATGCCGATGAGACAATGCTTATCCAACAGGACACTGGCAAAAAAAAAAAAAGTCTGCACACGACAAAAGATTCCAAAGAAACGCCTGTCAGTTTTAAATGCTGTTTTGATTCATTTCAGAACCAGCTCCAGGGCCATCGTATGGACCAGCTTCAGAACCCATTGAACCTCAACTGTCACCTGAATTCGATCTCCTTGCAGGATTATCATGAGAGGCTGATATTCTCGCCCAAGCCAGTGAACTGAGCGGGATTATCTCAGCAGTGGAGGATGTGGAAAGCGAGAATGTTCAATGGAACTTTAGTATCAATGAGATTTTTATAGCTCCCATCCCGCAGCCACGGCAGCTCAGACCTACCAGAAGCTGCACTACATCTCACCGACTGCTAACAAGTGTTGACATCCTCCGAGAGAAGAGGGAGAAGCAGCTTGCAAAAGAGAAAGCAGAGCTCGAGAAACAAGCCAGAGAGAGGCCTAGAGCTGAAAAAAAGAAATCCAAGTCTGGTGTCGAGCCACAGGTGAAAAAAAAAAAAAAAGCAAAAAGAAAAGAATAGGTGTTTTTTCTAACAAATCATTGAGCCTTTATTTTATACATCTTTATTTTCTTTTAATAAGGTACTGTAACATTTATTATAAAATCAAAATGTAAGATAAAGAGTCTGTAAATAGTAAAGCTCAGAGCCAATTAAACTGTTTCCAAAGTACTATGAGCTTGTTGTCCGAGGGTTTATTGAAAACTTGAAATGCCTCTACATGAAACAAGTTTTGAAACGTTTCATTTCATCCATTGAAGAGACTGGCAGCATAGACAGTCATTACAAAATGACAAATTTAGATTTGCTCAGTTGTTCATCTGCATCATGGAATGATGTCAAAGCCGAATGTATCGTAAACTGCTTTAGGAAAGCAGGTTTCTCGACAGAAGAAACAATGTCCCAACAACCTGTTGACTCACATGAGGAAAATGGTTAATCTCTTCACGCAGACAAAAGAGCTACTGCCAGGAGAACAGACCTTGTAAGATTTTCTGGAGATGGACAATTACATTGCAATACTGAGGAAATGGCTCTTAAAGTTCAAGAAACTGCAGCAAAAGAACGCAATGACAAAAAGCAAGTTGATAGTGGTGATCAGGCAGAAAAAGACGCCCAAACAGAAACTGTGGCGAATAAAAATGTTGAAAAGGCCATGGAGACATTAGGGCTGTTCTTGCAGCAATATAAGAAAGAGCGGGCCGCATTCTTTCCAAGCTCACTACACTTGAGACTTCCATTAGCAAACTGATTGCCTCAACAAAAAAAGCAGTTGGGATCACAACTTTTGTCAAACAGATACAAAAAAGACAGCCATCAGGTTTGATTGCCCCAAGCCTTCAGGCGAGTGGCGGAAGAAAGGGCACACCTCAATATATGTAACACTCTTACTAAAAAAAAAAAAGAAACACAAACAACCCCTGCTTTCCTCCCTTCCACAAAAAAAAAGGGGGGGAAAAGATCGTGCTACAGTGGAGGCGACCCAAAAGGAATACATTAAGCAGACAGAAGAGACTATTAACACATTCCTGTTGACTTTCAAAATTTTTAAGTGGAATTGGTGCAAATTACTTGAAACCAAAATCAAAACGAGGTTGAGATGACTAATCACCTCATTGTGGAACTTTTTAGGACCAGTAAGCCACAAATATATCTCTAAGAGGTTTCTACTAAATTAGAAAATAGGCAGAGAGAACAGTAATGGCTCATGATAAGTTATTAAATAATAAAAGTACAAGACATGATGTGTTGGACTGTTTTTACGACACATTATTCACACTACCAAGTGATGAGGGGGATAACCCATCAATTTTTCCTAATGAACCATCTACTCAAATCCCTAAAATTACTTTTAATGTGCTTGCTACATGCACAACAAATTTAAGCCAAGACACTATAACAAACTAAAAAGTCACATGAAAAAAAAACAAGAGAGTTACTAATGAGCTCCAATCTCACATTTCAGATTTGGAAATTTGAAGTCAATGATCCAATTTGCGAAGACAAAAAAAAAAAAAAAAAAAAGATGAGACGTGATATAACTGAATTAAAAAGCTATACATGCGACAAATTTGAACAATAAATTGTTTGAAAAAAGGGATTTTGAAATTGAAGAGAATGTCAAAGGAGAAAAATGTAATGTCTACAGTGACGATGTAAGAAAAACTGTGGTAAGTTTAGTTTGATATGCTGGTGTTGCAGTTGAAAATGTTAAGAAAACTTTTGAGGTTACAGTTCAAAATATTTTTCATCATGTTTTAAAAGACAACTTGCCCTCCATGCACACAGTTCTCAACATGTTTGATGAAGGTTATATATTATCTCAAACACAAATCATGGAAGGTGTTCTTTAATCAGACAATTTAGCTCTGCATTGTGATGGTACAAGTAGAGACCATAACAAAAATCTGGGCAACTCTAAGTAATTGGGAAACTTTTTATTTGTGCTATGTACCAGTTGCATCTAAGAATGCTAACACTTTGTTAGATTTATCCCCAAGTGAGCTTGGACATGTCATTTACTCTGACTTTGCTTTTAGTAACATTCAATCATTCAAGAAAACTGTATTATCTAAAATGACCAGTCTCGTGACTGATTGTATTTCAGCCATGAAATCTTATGGAGGATTGTTTGAAG
>BLXT01007525.1:305055-310041 GCA_019648995.1 Plakobranchus ocellatus | reverse complement strand
AACAAATTATCATGGTGGAACTAACTGTCCCCTATGAAAGCAGAATGGAAGAGGCCCATGCCCTCAAGGAAGGAAAATACCTGGGCTTGACAAAAGAACTAAAAAAAAAATGGCTATGAGGCTAAGGTAATGCCAGTAGAGATTGGCGCCAGAGGATTTGTGGGTTCCTCAGCCTATGGTCTTCTAAGCAAACTCTCCATAGGTGGCAATAAGAGAACAAAAGCCCTAAGGTTACTAGTCGAAACAGCTGAGAACAGTTCTCGCTGGATATGGAGCAGAAGGAATGAAAGGTTGCTTCATAAGGAGTAAAAATCCCTAATGACAGGGCATTCAGTTGACCGAAGTGGTTAGGCGCCGGTTTGAAACCAGATGTACGCGGGTTCGAATCCCTGGCAAGCAACCCAGGAGGATAAAAAAATTGGTAGCAGGGAGGCTTCTGGGAGTCATGACCTAGATGTGGCCCGGCCCCCTTAGAATGTCAGGAGTTACAGGGCCGAAACACTTGCTATGAGGGGGGTTTCTTCTCTGAAGACTCCCTGCTACCTCGCTCCCAGGAGTTTTTACTACTATATATATATATATATATATATATAAATCCACAATACCATAGGATATCAAGTGTTCCTGGACTCTTTCAGTAATAACATTACGACAGCTTTTTCTTTTTCTTCTATCTCTGTTACCATTTTTTTCAATTTTTTTTTCCTCGTCCCTGCTTCTCATTTTCTCTCTTTATATCTTCTTTTGTTGACCTAATAAGCAGAGATTATTTTCAACCCGCAATGGAACTGAAGTGAGATGTGATTGGATTATACGGCTGTCAATCACCGGGTGTCAGAAAGAAGTATGTAACAACTTAGTTTTCTTTTTTTTTTTTCTTATTATCTTTCAAAAGTATTAGTGGGATTTCAGCACTGCTATTTACCGTTTCTGCCAAATCCTGTAAATGCGAAGAGATTATGGATAAAGTTAAAAAGAAAGCTACGTCCTGCAGCAGAGGGCAGAGTATTTCAATTGAGAAATACATCTTTCATTTTCTTTCGTTTTCTTTTTTTAAATTCCCTATCTCTTTTTAAAACATAATTTGCTAATGGTCTCTTCATTCTATTTCTTCCTCTGACTTTTTTCCCTTCTATATCCTTCTGTGCTCTTACTCTACATGCAAGTATCTTTTCATATTCTAATTTTCTTTTTAAACATGCTTTATTAATTTACGACTGTGTCTATAATTATGATGATATAATTCGTCTATATACTGCAACTAAATAAGGCTATCCATTAAAAAAAAACAACAAAAAACAACATAATATTGATTACTATGAATTAATCAAGGGCCCATCCAAAACATTAACTAACATTCTAACCAATTCGTATACCATTATAATATGTACGCGTGTTTCCATTTGAAAGAATTGTAGCACACCGCGTCCCTCCTTTCTATTAAGCACCAGTCTCATCAATATTCGCAAACACCAAGAAGGTAAAAACCAGTTAAACTTGAATGTTGATGGCATCATGCGTCGTTGAAAAAACGAGCCAATAGCTTTGTTAGAAAAGATATTTAAAAAATTTTGCCGAACCTGAGTAGTGACGCACGTCGCTTCTAGCCTTTCTTCGGTCATGGTTATTAAGATGTGAAAACCTCTGTAATTTAAGCCACAGATTTGGTTTGTTTTGCTTTTATTTGTTTGTATATCCCAGTCCAAAATTCAGTGATCTCAGGTTTTCAAGAGCTCTATTAGGCCAGGGCGCTGGTGACAGAGACCAAACCCTCTTGAGAATCGGTCCCTGTAAATCTCAGGGCAGGCTCACTATCCCTTGCGTCACTTAGAAAACAAAGTAGGCCCTACAAATATTCGATTTTTTTTCTCTGCGGATTTTGTGTCCAACCTCCCCCGTAATGTCCAATGTCATAATGTATTTCGCATTTAACTGCTAAAGCTGGCAGTGAAATAGTTATATACAAAGTGCAAGTGGTAGATTAAATCAGCCAATTCTCCTGATTGTATGTTTATGCTGTTGTCTAATTTTGTAAGTTTATAGTTTCCAGTTGAAAAGTGCTTCTTTCTTTACTAAATCTCATGATTCAGTTGCCATTGAATCCTTCGTTCCTATGAGTGTCATTCAAAGCAATTGATGAAGCCTGTAAGGTGTAACGTTTGATGTTAATTTATTATTAATTTACCATACAAGAACCGTTTATTTTTCTGTAATAATATAATCTAAAGTTGGAAAATATCTACTTCGTCTTAATTAGAAACAACATAATACTAATTTGAAATAGGCTATGAGGGTAGGTTTAGAATTATTTGGGATTCCTAATAATAATAATATTAGCCAAGCTCAAACGTGTAATGCCTAGACAAATTTTTGTGGGGCATCAATTAAATCCACAAAAATATAGATATGTTACTATAGAACATTCCATTTAATGTGGGCATATTTCAAAATCCCGAAATTGTTTAACGGATTTATAAAACGACATTTTTTTACCCTACTTAAATCTTATTAAACCGGCGAAACAAAATGTGCAGGTAGACATTTTAATATCAATCATGTTCCGGAAATTTGTACGCTGCAAGTCAAAGGTAAAGGGGGGAAAAAAAAGCATTAAATGGTAGGGTTCGCAACTTTTGTTTACTTGAAATATCTTTAAGTGAAGTAATAAAAATCAGCACTGGGTTTGGCTAGCTATGTAAAGGGAGCAACCTATACTTGCTGATTCGACAATTATTTGGCTTTGTTTATTTTTGAAAACATTCTGAAAGAAAGGCAAAAGAGTTATAAGTCTAGTTCGAAGTAACAAAAACAGAGGTGCATTTAATAGGGATCTCGAAAGACAATTCTGCATGGATATCATCCTCGGCAGGGCAAGATCCACAGAGAGTTCCAGGGGTTCCGGAACCCGTCCTCTGCAAAAGTAATGTACCTGTGGATGTTGCTTATGTACTCGTTTAGTGCCAGGAGAGCCCACATTTTCATTCTCAAATTAAAAAAATCGTCCTGAACTTCTCCCCTGCAAAAGTGATATATCTGTGGATTTTGTCTGTGTACTATTTTAGTGCCAGGAGAGGCCCCATTTTCATTCTCGAATTACAAAAAATCACCCGGAACCCCTCCCCTGCAAAAGTAATATATCTGTGAATTTTGTCTATGTACTATTTTTGTGCCAGGAAAGGCCACACTTTCACCCTAAAATTGCAGAATTCGTCCGGAACCCCTCCCCTGCAAAAGCAATGATTGTACCTGTGGATGTTGCTTATGTACTATTTTAACGCCAGGAGGGGCATATTTTCATTCTAAAATTGCTAAAAATTCGTCCAGAACCCCTCGCCTGAAAATGTTATGTACTTGTGAATATTGTTTAAATTCTGTTTTAGTGCCAGGAAAGGCCATATTTTCACCCTTAAATTGTGAAAAGTTGTCAGCTTCAGAATCTTAAAAACTAAGAAATGTCATTCCTTGCCTTTTCAATTTACAACACAGTAAAGCTTGGATAATTTTTGCATCGTAGATAATTTGAATCAAGGCAAAAATTTTTGTCGCCCTAAATCTAAATCTTAATTACTGGTATATATATATATATATATATATATATATATATATATATATACACTGTGACTGTCGCTTAGGCCTGGTACAAATGAAAAAAATTGCGCAGAAGGCCATCTGTTTCTTTCATCCACGAACGCTATATTAGAACAAAACACACGCACAAAAAAAAGAGAAAATATTAATTCCCATAGAGCTAGATGTAGGCCTAATGTAAAGGAAACGACAGTGCATCATGGGAAGGGAAANNTAGCTTTTATTTCTGTGTGGCTTTTACCGTCCTGTGTTATGATAGTTCCTAGATATCTGAAAGAGTCGCGTTGTTTCAATTTTATCCCATCAACAAAGAGATCAGCGTTCAGATTTGGCCCCCGACTAATAACCATAACTTCTGTCTTTTTGTTGTTTAATTCGAGTCCCATTCTTTTACTTTCGGTAGCTGCTATGTCTATCAATTTTTGTAAATCTTCCTTATTTTCCGCTATTAACACTGTATCGTCTGCATACCGTAGATTATTGATAATTCTTCCACCTATTCTAATTCCTGGGTATTCATCTAAGTTTCTTAGGATTGTTTCACTGTAAAGGTTAAAGAGATCCGGTGAGAGTACACATCCTTGTCTTACTCCTCTCTTTATCATTTGGAAAGGGCTTATCTCATTTTCTATCCTGACTGCTGCAATTTGTTGCCAGTAGATATTTTTTATTATCCGGAGATCTTTCCCGTCCACGTGTAATTGTTTTAGTTGTTTGATCATTTCCCAGTGTTTAACTCAGTCAAAAGCCTTGGTGTAGTCAATAAAACATAGGTATATGTCCTTCTGCATTTCCAAAGCCCTTTCTATTATCATTCTGAGCATGTAAACTGCATTTGTTGTTCCTTTTCCTTCAACAAAACCACATTGTGTGTCACCAATCTCTGGTCTTATCTTATTTCTTACTCTCATCATGACTATTCTGAGGAGGATTTTCGTTACCTGACTCATAAGGCTAATAGTACGGTGGAGTTCACATTCTTAGGCCTAGTACAAATGAAAAAAATTGCGCAGAAGGCCACCTGTTTCCCTCATCCACGAAAGCTATATTACAACAAAACACACGCACAAAAAAAAAAAAAAAGAGAAAATATTAATTCCCATAGAGCTAGATGTAGGCCTAATGTAAAGGAAACGACAGTGCATCATGGGAAGGGAAAATGGCTTAGGAAACGTACTATCAGATGTTGACACTTTTACCTAAATCATAAAGCTCTTTCATATATATTAAATTGTAGACAGATCAAAATTTACATTCAACTTTATCTTTGTGAATAGTGAAGAAGCTAATGAAACGAAGCACCTGCCACTCATTTTTAAAAAATAATGAAGTAGCACTAATTAGATGGGTTTGCTAGGCAAAGCTTTATATCTACTCTTGATCTATAGATTTAAAATC
>BLXT01007525.1:297555-300055 GCA_019648995.1 Plakobranchus ocellatus | reverse complement strand
TTTTTTCTATAGACTTACTACATGAAATTCAATTCGAACTTTTACCCTTCATGTTAATTTATATACTCTTTGCTCCTTTATATTCAATAAAATCGGCCGTCTAAACATTTGAATTAAATCAGTGCTTGAAATATATGTTACTATCTTTCACCCTATAAAGCACAACAACAACAACAACAAAACAACAACAAAGCAACAACAAAACAACAACAACAACAAAACAACAACAACAACAACAACAACAACAACAACTTAAGCCATGGAAGGTCTCATAAGACCTGATCTATTGTGAATCATATAAATATAGTTTACTGATTTTCCTTCAAGGACCCACGGCCACCGGCTCCCTTGCTTGTTGAAGGGCTTGAAAGCCTGAGATCACCTTCTTGTGGATACAACAACAACAAAAAACTTCAATGGCCAGATTTGCACCGTTCTGTGGTTTCTTTTGCCTCATTGTCTGGAGAGACCATGGCTGCTCTCAGATTTGTGGAATTCTATAGAGTGAATGATAAAATAATAACTATATGCCACCCCATTTTTATAGGAATCTATAAGTTTCCAAAAAGTCCTTGTAAAAAAGCTTTCCTGAAGTCTGACACCAACGTATTTCAACACTTTGACTATCCATTCAACATTACCTAAAGGAAAAAAAAAAATGTTAATTCTGCTCTGAAAACTACTGTCTTCTCTCACAAATTGCCATTCTACACTGTCATAGTAGCAAACTTTTTCTATCGGACTCATAACGATGTATTTAATGTTTCAATATAAAGGATTTTAAATGGAATAACAAAGACTACTTCGTAAATTCAAACCAATATTGAGCAACTAGTGAAACCAAAGAACTGGCGAAAGTTCAGCTACCTATACCTATTATAAACAAGTCAACATAGGTCCTAACCAAAAAGATGACCAGAATAACCTTGTTGAGATTACTTTGCCCACATAAGCAAAACGTTTTGTGGGGCTATTATGGCCACATCGATAGAATACGCGCCCGTGTATATATATATTAGAACATACTGAATGATGATTGATGACATACCGCATATAATCGATATTACCTCGAAAACAAGCATTGATATCGACACAGTAGTAAATGAATTATTATTATTATTATTCATCTGGGATCTGAAACGATAAATTGTTTCTTGGTAATGAGATCATAAAAAAAATCTGATAAAAATATGCCATAATGTGCATGGTCTTCTGAAAACAGGCCAAAGGCATCGAAAAGACTAGATCAAGGAAGCTTGTGCGTTAGATCTTCTTTGGCTTAAAAATCAAACTAAAAAAAAAAATATGAATGGCGAAAGTGATCCAGTAGTGCACTGACAAACGACAGTCTTTACCGATTAAGAAAAAGAAGGAATCATTCAAATCTGTAACTCTAGGTGCTAATTTGATTCTTAATTTAGACGGAATGTGAGTGGTTGAGCAGTTTGAGAGTAGAATTCAGATCACCCACTCTACATTGACCAAATAACACGCAGTAAGTATCACAGGCTTTTGACTGCAGATAAATGCATCTCATGGAGCACTATACCGGATAAATGTGAGCTTCTTTATCGTGTATTAACTATCATAAATCATTTTATGCGTGACTTACGTTCGGCACTAATTTAACAGAATGCATGGTATTCTGATTTTTCATTGCAGGTGCTTCGCCGAGCGTTATACCTTTTTTCTATAATAACCTCCATCGATAAAACGCTGTCTTGGAGTCTCGAGTGTTTTGAGGACACAGTGGTTTACACACCGTTCACGGTTCATGAGTATCGTGCCTTGTATAAACAATGGAAAAAAGAAATGTTGACCCTCTCTCAACATGACTCCTGGCCAAGACCCCGTCGCAACATGTACTTCCCCGCAGTGCCCGAGGGTTCGCCGTCCTGTGGTATGAGCACCGCTGATTTTGAACCCGTCTCAGATGGTAATACAGCTCCTGAAAGAGCATGGCCATGGTTCGCGTTTATAGCGGCAGAGGAATACAATCGCACAAATTTATGCGGGGGTACTCTGATATCAGACCAATGGATCTTGACTGCTGCTCACTGCCTTAAGAAAAATATGTCTGTAATGCTAGGCAGTGTGCGCAAATGGCACAGTTTTGACAGGTTTAAAATGAAGAGAAAAGTGCAGAAGCAGTTTGGACATCGCCAATATAACAAAACAGGTTTAAATCCACGTGCCTTCGACATTGCACTGCTTCAACTAGATTCGCCAGTGACTTTCACTCCTTTAATTCAACCTGCGTGCCTCCCACCTAACCTAAAGGAAGACGGTTTTCGATTTATTGATTGCTACCTCGCTGGTTATGGGTTCCAACGGAAGGGGGAAAGAGCGCCAACCAAAAATATGCAAGAGCTCAAGGTAGGCATTAACACATAGTCATTATTTTAACTATCTTCAAGCCGCTCATGACCATTTGGGGGCATCGTTGGCCCAGTGGCTAGCGATTCCATCCTGCCATTTGCAGGAACCATTGTGTCGTGAG
>BLXT01007525.1:260597-276948 GCA_019648995.1 Plakobranchus ocellatus | reverse complement strand
TGATGATGATGTTGATGATGATGTAGATGATGATGATGATGCTTGGTTATAGACCATTTGCGACTCTTTACACAGCGGTATTTCTAGCATTTCCGACATCTGGAATGTTCCCAATGTTGTTTTTTCATTAAAACACTGTCGACTCTCACTTTGACTTTCTTGGTTACTTCAAAACTGCCTACTGTCGATTTCAGCGAAGAATAAAATGACTGATTGAGTTGGCCAAGAATAAACTTTGGCTGGCGTATACGTATTATATCAGCCAGGCACACGTCTATTCAATTCACATGCATTTATATAAAGCAGCTTTTTTTTTATCACAGGTACTTTTATCTGTATTTAATAACGTAACAATTTCCTTTTTTTTCTTTTCAGTGATTTGTACGGACATGTGGACATTTAACTTCATTATAGACTTAAAAAGTCATTCATTAGATTCTCCTCTTTTTGCATTCCTTATCTCGTCATGGTGCTAGCCATATAGCCTAAGTCATTTTTTAAACTTTTGAGATGATTAAGAAAAGCATTTGCTTTGCGCAAATTTTGTGTTTTCACCGCGAAATTATGCGTACATACCTTTCAAGAAGTGAGGAATTGGATGGCTTCGACGTTTTTATGTTAAAATACCTAATTAATATTAAAGGATATCAATGACTTAGGCCATTTGGTTTCCATAACAATGGTTTCGAGCCATTTCTCACAATGATTTAAACTATTTGAATCTTGTAACAGTGGACTCAGATCATTTATCAAAATGACTTAGGACATTTTGGATCTTGTGCCAATGGACTTGGACATTTTGTCGAAATGACTTAAGCCATTTGATTCCTATGGCAATTGACTTTTGATAAGATCAAATTACTTGAGCTAATATGGTATTAAATAAACATATTTAACCACAATGTAGTATGAAGAATACCACTACGTATGGTCAAGTGATTGTACATCATATTTCAAGATATCAATTACTGCAAACGTATTTTGATTTAGAGCATTCTGAAAAAAAGGATTCAAAATCTTGGATTTAATGTGATCGATGCAGCCATTGTTTTCATTATTGACAGGATACAATCATGATGCTTGGTGACTTACGCTATTTGTCAATACCTTTTTTCGCCCGGGTCTTGATTTAGGCCAAAAAAAAGGTACCTTTTGATCAAAGCCAGATTTCGATCACTTTTGATCCGGAAATCTTTAGGCCTTGTCTATTCGTGACGTAGCTAAAAGGCAACAGGTACATTTATTTGTAAATTAATGGGCACTTTTTAATGAAACCTAAAATAAAACATGCGAAGGTTAGTTAGGGAATTGAATGTATACTAGTTTACATTTGGCCTAAGCCTAAGCCTAAGTTAGGCTATATGGCTAGCACGATGACGTTATGTACTATTTAAGAACCAGGTTAGGCCACATATTTACCCTAAAAATTTCAATATTTCGATCGTAACCCCTCTTATCCAAAAGATATGTGTACATATAAATGTTGCTTATGCGCTATTCCAGGGCCAGAGGCTACTTTCACCCTTAAATTGCAAAAAATTATCTGGAATCCCTCGCCTGCAAAAGTTATGTACCTGTGGATGTTGCTTATGTACTCGTTTAGTGCCAGGAAAGACCACATTTTCACTCCAAAGTTGCAAAAATTCGTCCGGAACCCCTCGCCTGTAAAAGTCATGTACCTTTGGACATTGCTTATGAACTATTTTAGTGCCCGGAGAGGCCAGATTTTCATTCTTAAATTGATAAAAATTCGTCCAGAATCTTTCGCTTGCAAAAGTTATGTACCTGTGGATATTGCTTATGTACTATTTTAGTGTCAGGAAAGGCCACATTTTCACTATCAAATTGCGAAAAATTCGTCAGCTCCCCCCCCCCAATGGAATCTTTTCCTTCAGACGTACTTGATCCGACCCTGCTCGGCAACACGGCCAGCCTATGGCTATTACCACAGAAGACTAAGCGTTTAAAAGCCTCTTTCGCTAATTTTGCTCCTGTATTACTACGATCTGCATCAGTTATGGAGTGTTAATCAAGGTAGGTATACGAGATCATTTTGTTTTTCTCTCCTCTCATACTCGAGACAAGTTTCATTATTCAGGTCTCACATGTTATCCATTTTACTTTACCGACATATTTGGCCATCTAATGTCCTTGAGAGAAAGAAGAGCTGGACAAGTTGAATTATTAATATAATTTTATCACGCGTCAAAGCTTCCTGATTTCAGCATTTTTTTACATTGCACGAAGGTAGATAATGATGAAAAGATTGTCTGCCTACCTCCTCATACCTGCTTTTCCCAACATCCGATGCAATTTGAATATAATCGTATTAAAATTTAATTAACCGAATAGAATGCACATTAATTCCATAAGGTTTTTTTTTTTTTGAGCAAATGTGAACATAGAATTGTTTTAGTACAAAGGCCCAACTTACTTGGCCATCTAATACCTTTGAGAAAAAGGGCAGCTGAAAAACGTGAAAGGTGTGATAAATTTTATCACGCGTTTAAGCTTACCGAAATGGCAACACTTCCTCAAGGTTAGCGGCAAATTAATTTTCCGCTGCGACAACAAAGCTGGAATATTCAAAAAAGAAAAAAAAAGATAGACAAAAGAAAATAAAAAAAAGAAGACTGTTAGGATAAGATTTTCCCTAACAATATACGCCATGTTATTGTCATTGCGTTATGATAATTGATCGCCAGGAAATCTCCTCCTTATTTCAGCATTGTTCTACATTGCACGAAAGTGGAAAATGATGAAAAGATTGTCTGCTCTCTGCCTCATCCCTGATTTTTCATGCATCCGATGCAATTTGAATGTAATCGTATTCAAATTTATTTAAAGGTCTAGAGTGTACACCAATGCCATACATTTTTTTTTCAAGCATTGATGTGAAAATACAGTTGTTTTTGTAAAATTTTCATGAGGGAGCCTCAGTCTTTATGGAAAATAGCTAATTTATTGAATTCCTTTGCTGTGAAACATAACTGAACAAGCCGCCTCTATGATAGAATTAGATACCGCAAAGCAAGCTCTAGGATCGTGTTCCTGAATTAGATTGCTGGATTTTAATTCCTATTAAATTACTCCTCATGTGTGAAATGAAAAATATCATTCTCTGCCTTTTCAATTTACAACACAGCAAAGCTTGGAGAAATTTTTGCATCCTTGGTAGGTATTTGAATCTAGACAAAAATTCTATCTTTCCACAAACGATTGAAACTTGTTTTTATCGCCGCTAAATCTAAATCCTTATTACCGGTAATAATTTATTTCATTGTTCTCAAAGTTCAGTAGTATAGTCCCAATAATGTGACTTGTTGCCTTTCGGCATGGAATACATGAAAAACTTCTGCACAATGCCTCCTGATTTACTCCTCCATGAAAGTTATTAAAACAAAACAACAACAAAAAAAATAATTCCCGCAGAAAACTTTTCTTTGATCTAGGCCAAATGTAAAGGAAACGACAGTGCATCATGGGAAAGGAAACCGGTTAAGGAGAAACGTATTATCAGATCTTGACACTTTTACCTAAATTTATAAAGCTCCTTCACATAGATATGTTAATTATAGGCAAATCAAAATTTACATTAAACTTTATCTTTGTGATTAGTGTGGAAGTTAAATCATTTTTTAAAATTATGAAGTTTCACTAATTAGATGGGTTTGCCCTGCAAAGCCTTATCTACTCTTGATCTATATATCTAGATCTAAAATCTCCATGTACTTCTGGATCTAAATGTCATCTAAATTTAGCTCTAGATCTAGATTAGATCTAAACTTTAGATTTAGATTTAATCAAGTAATCATGACATGACCTTCAAAACAACATGTACCTTGGGAATGAGAATTTTGTAAATGAAAGAAAAAGCATTGAATATGGTATAATATAGTTCGCAAAGAATTATAATCTCGACTCTGATAGATTCACTGGATGGGCTGGCCCAAATCATATGATGTTTTGACGAAAACTAATTAGGATATTACGCATATGAGTGTTTAACTTCTCTTTACAGGTCTGATCCTCATCTTTGCTTCACATTAAAGTCATGAGATTGTCCATGCATGTAGGCGAATCGAAACAGGTAAATTAAAACATGGAAACACACTCACACAACAACAACAACAACAACAACAACAACAACAACAACAACAACAACAACAACAACAACAACAACAACAACCACGAACAAACGACACAGTCGTAACATTGATTAAACCTGATCTAGAATTCTTTTTAATTGTATATACCACCTCTGGTCTCTTTTTAGATCGGGTCTTTGATGGCAGTGGTTAAAGAACCCATATTGAGATTTTGCAGGGACCCATTTGTAATGTTTTCAAGTCCTACCATCGGCTCCCCGCCTGACAGAGGGCCTGAAAGCCTATATCACCTTATTGTGGATTCGATATACGAAAAACCAAAGCCTTTATAGATTATCTAGTTCGCGTGGGCTATGTTATCCTCAGTGACAGTGAGTTTGCAGAGTGACCTTACAATCATATAAGATAAATTTTAATACAAATAAACGTTTCCCTAATGTAATTGTCTGAGGTTTTTTGTGCTCCTGATGAAGCACAATACACGGGAGCATTTTAAAATAATTGTTACAAACGAGCAGCTTTGGTACCCAGTAGATCAAGCTGTGACTTTGTTACACTGATGATAAATAAGTTCTTTGAAATAGATAAAAGATAACATATAAAAACACTCGAATACGTTCAGATCTTGTAGAAAATGGAGAATTTTTTTTTCTTGAATTAAAACAAAATTAATAATAAATATTATGATATTAAAGTAGTCCAAATACAAAATTTGCAGGAATATGCATAATATGCATGGTAATAACGACAACGACAACGAGTACTATGATGATGATAATGGTGATAATAATAATATAAATGATAATAATAATAATAACAACAACAACAACAATAACAATAATAATAATAATAATAATAATAATAATAATAATAATAATAATAATAATAATAATAATAATAATAATAATTATTACTATTATTATTATTATTATTATTATTATTATTATTATTATTATTATTATTATTATTATTATTATTATTATTATTGTTATTGTTGTTGTTGTTTTTATAATAGTAATAATAATTATTATTATTATTATTACTATTATTATTATTATTATTATTATTATTATTATTATTATTATTAAAGCAACTTAAAGTCGCCATTTTGCTCACCTCCCACTACTGCCTGCCGCTACTCTCCGTACTTTGACAACACTGTCTTGTGTGACCGCTCGCTGGGTCGCTTCCGCACTCTGGTAAAAAAAAAAACCAACAGAAAACAAGAACTGACGAGCTTGCACAGTTTTACGTGGTGCCTCTTCGCTGTAGTGCTGTCACTGGCTAGAACCTCATCTCAGCCCTTGGTCTACAGATCGACGGGGCAACAATGGAGATACGCGCAGTCACTCATGACTCCGTGGATATCGCACAAGAGTATCTATGTCTCATGTCCAAAGAACTGGGCACCTTTCCTGAGTACCAGCACGTGATTTTGCTCACCGATGACGCTGTGCCGTCAGCAAAGAAACTTCTCGCTGTTCCTCTCGCGCGACACCAGAAAGTCTCTGAGGAAGTCCAGATGACCTTGGGATTTGGGAAGCTACGGACAAATCTTTTTGGGTTCATCATATGGTGACAGTTACTAGACCCAATGGTGACTACATAGTTACAACGGACTTATCACCACTCAACAGGCGTGTCGTCCCCGACCGCTTTCCTTTCCCAAACCCCAACGACCTTTTCTTAGAACTCAATGGTTCTGTCTTCACAAAGTTATATCTGCGCAAGGCATTTTTCCATATTGAGTTGGCACCAGACAGCTGCTATCTCGCTACAACTTGCACGCCTACGTCAATAGCAACGCTTGCCGATGGGATTCAAGGATTCCGCTTCTGTTCGTGAACGCTTGGTTTCTAATACCTTAGCCGATTGCCCTTGCACAATCGTTTACATCAGTGACATCCAGATCTTTGGATCCACTCGCGTGGAGCATGACGAAAATTTCCGAATGGCACTTCAACGGCTCAGCGATAAAGAATTCCACTTGCAGCTAACGCAGTGTGAATTTGCCGTTCCAAAAATTACTTTTCTGAAACATGCAATATCTGCCAATGGGATTCAACCTGGTCCCAAAAATGTTCAACCCATCTTGGATGCTCCGATTCCAAAAACTGTAAAGCAAATACAGAGATTTTGGTTGTGGTGAATTATTATTCATGATTCATCAAAGACTTGGTAACTACAATATAGCCCTTCCGTCGCCTCACTCGCAAAAACGTCCGATTCAGCTGGACTCTTGCCTGTCAATCGGCGTTTGACAAGATCAAGCACGCTATCGCTAACAGTGTGCGTTCGTTCATCTTCGATTCAAATGCTCCAACTTTCGTCATGACGGATGCCTTGACGTGGTTTTGGGGCGGTCTTGACTCAGACACAGCAAGACTATCTCTCACATTTCGCATACTCTCCAGCCTAGGGAACCATCGTATGCAGTCAACGAGAAAGAAGCTTTGATGTGTGTGGGCATGTGAGACATGAGAAAGGAACCTCCTTGGACGTCACTTCATCCTGAGGACAGACCATTCTTCACTGGCATCCCTCCTGCGATCCACAACCGACAGCAGAAAGTCAGCCAAGTTCTCCCGCTAGCTATATCGACTTAGGTCTCTCGATTATAAATAAGAGTGCCGACAAGGTAAAGATAACCTTATGGCTGATGCTCTAAGCCGTCTCTCAATGCAATCTGCGCAATCTGCGTAGCATGATCTAATCCACGATCACGTCGTCGGTCCTTTGCAGAAAGACCTTATAATCATATAAGATAAATTTTAATACAAATAAACGTTTCCCTGATGTAATTGTCTGTATGTGTCTTCTCGACGTGAAATTAGAACCAATACAGCACCTTGTCTACGCTGCTTCATTTTGGATTTTCGGGATGACCCAGCAAAAAGAAGATGGCTTCCGACATTCAAGGGCATAAAGAACTTCGTAAGCCATTGTGACGGAAGTCAACAGAGTGGGGTTTTCTACTCCGCTAACATCATGCCACAGTTGTAACACCTCACGGCAGGAGTCCAGGTGAGGTTATGTGCAACTGACCTCTCCGACTTCCTTTCCAGATTCCTGCATCCTCTCACCGTGCACGACCACCATTACCTCAGCTGGTAACACCTGCCTCAGATGCGTAGGGAGACCTTACCGTGTGGACTGAGTGCTGCCCCGCCAACCTCAGGTCCTGAAAGGTCAGTCACCCAGGAGTAAGCCCCTGACTGTCCTCAAAATCCTTGGCAACTGGACTTACCGGCCATCCGGCGGCCAGACGTGGGACGCTCGCAAGCTCAAATACTACTTGGAGCCTGAGGCGCCTCTTCGTCACCACCATGACACCGCAGTACCTTATATGAGACGCTCTTAACACCAGAACCGTGAGGCTCTTCATCACGATATCCTGATGGACTCTAGTTTACTTTCCTTGCATAAACTTTACACGTATTTTTATCATTTATTAGTTTGTTCTCGTTATACGACATTTATTCTTATCAAATAGCTTTTTTGGGGAGGGGGAGAATGTTGTATCAGCTAACGGGCATAGTTTCCAGTTATCATTCAGGTGATAAACCTGCCACTGCCAAGGCACGGATGAACTCGAAAACTGATGCCTCTTTGCTCTGGGGGTATTCGTATCACGCACGGGTGTGTTTGGTTGTTAGCTTCTTCGTTTTGTTAATTAGTCGTAGTTTGGGAGTGAGACAGTAAAAACATGTTTTAACCCTTCACTATTTTTGCTATAGACGTACTGCCTAAAATTGATACTATAAAACTCCATGTTAATTGATGTAATTGTTATTCCTTTATTTCGATAAACTCAGCTGTCTAAACATTTGATTTAAATCAGTGCTTGAAATACATGTTATTGTCTTTCACCCTTTTAAATTTACACAGCAACAAAAACAACAGCAACAACAACAACAGCAACAACAACAACAACAACAACAACAACAACATCAACGACAACAACGACAACAACAGCAGCAACAACAACAACAACAACAACAACAACCACAAAAACAACAACAGCAAAAAGCCATGTGACCGAGTGACTCTCTTAAGCATGGAAGGCATCATAAGACTTGGCATATTGTGAATCATATATATAGTTTACTGATTTTCCTTCAAGGACCGACGGCCACCGGTACCCTTGCCTGTTGAAGGGCTAGAAAGCCCGAGATCACTTTCTTGTGGATACAAAAAACACACACAAAAAAAACACCCAATTTTCAAGGACCAGATTTGCACAGTTCTGTGGTCTCTTTTGCCTCAGTGTCTGGAAAGACCATAATTGGTCTCGGTAGATACTTCTTGATTTGTGGAGTTCTATTGGATGAATGGCATAATCAGAAGCCATCCCAGTTTCATAAAAATTAACGAGTCGCGTGCCACTGAAAAGGCTCACAATCCCTGCCAATAAATATTTGGAAGAAAGAGCGATAGCGTATACTTCATATTTTCTTAGTGCGTCGCGATCCTCATTTCCTAAAAAAGTTATGCTTATCTGTGACGTACGTATATGAATCTATTACCTGTCGCATGAAAACGGACGCAGTAAATGAGAGAGATCCATAAAAACAAGGCCTAGTGTGTATATTATATCATTATTTAACATGAAATAAATCTGCCCTTTGATTTGTAACCCAACACATGAATAATTCAAGCAAATTTGTCACAACTTAAAAAAAAAAATAGATTTTTTTGGAAGTCTTACACCAACGTATTTCAACTCTTTCACCATCCATTCAACATTACCTAAAAGAAAAATATGTTAATTCTGCTCTGAGAACTACTGTTTTCCTCACAAATTGCCATTCTACACTGTCATAGTAGCAAACTTTTTCTATCGGACTCATAATGATGGATTTAATGTTTTGATTTAAAAATTGAATAACAAGGGCTGCTTCGCAAGTTCCAACCAATTTTGATTAACTCGTGTATCCAAAGAAATGGAGACATGTAAGCTACCTGTACCTATTATAAAGAAGTCAACATCGATCCTAACCAAAAAGAAGGCCCAGAATGATTTTGTTGAGAGTATTTTGACCAAATAATCAAAACGTTTTGTTGGGCTATTATGGCCACATAGATAGAATACGCGTTCTTTCATGAATAAGAGCAAACTGAATGATGATTGATGACATACCCGCAAATAATCGATATTACCTCGATAACAACATGCATTGATATCGATAACTTAGGTAAAGAATTTTTCTATTATTCATCTGGAATCTGAAACAATAAGTAGTTTGTCGGTAATGAGAAACTAAAAAAAATTGGAAAAAATATACCATTGTGTGTATTGACTTCTGAAACCGGGTCGGAGGCATCGAAGGGCATCTGGAGAGACATGGATCTCCTCAAAAGACTTGACCAAGGAGCCTTGTGCGTTAGATCTCCCTTGGCTTAAAACTCAAACAAACAACCATGAAAAAAGATAAATGGAGAAAGTGATCCAGTGATGCACCAATAAGCATTAGTTTTCACCGATTTGGAGAAAGAAGGAATCATTCAAGTCTGTAACTATAGGTGCTAATTCGATTCTTAATTTAGACGGATTGTGAGTGGTTGAGCAGTTTTAGGGTGGAATTCAGATCTCCCACTGTGCCTTTACCAGATGAAAAGCAGTAGCTGTCACAGGCTTTGTACTAAAAATAATACATCATATGCAGCGCTATGTCTGATAGATGTGCGCTTGTTTATTATGTGTTTACTATTTTAAATAATTTTATGCGTGCCTTACGTTTGGAACTAACTTAACAGAATGCATGGTATTCTGATTTTGCATTGCAGGTGCTTAGCCGAGCGCTTTGCTTTTTTTCTTTAATATCCTCCATCGATGAAACGCTGTCTTGGAGTCTCAAGTGTCTTGATGAGACAGTGGTCCACACTCCTTTCACGGTTCGTGAGTATCATGTCTTGTATAAACAATGGAAAGAAGAAATGCTGATTCTTTCTCAACTCGACTCCTGGCCAAGACCCCGTCGCAACATGTACTTCCCCGTAGCGCCTGAGGGTTCGCCGTCCTGTGGTATGAGCACCGCTGATTTTGAACCCGTCACAAGTGGTGATACTGCTCCTGAAAGAGCATGGCCGTGGTTCGCCTTAATAGGGGCACATGAACACAATCGGACATATTTATGCGGGGGTACTCTGTTATCAGCCCAATGGATCTTGACTGCTGCTCACTGCCTGAAGACAAAAATGGGTGTGTTGCTGGGCAGTGTCCGTAAATTGCAAACTTTTGACAACTTTACAGTGGGTAGAAAAGTGCTGAAGAAATTCGGACATCGCCAATATAACAAAACAGGTTTAAATCCACATGCCTTCGACATTGCACTGCTTCAACTGGATGCGCCGGTGACTTTCACTCCTTTAATACAACCTGCCTGCCTTCCAGCCAATCTTACGGAGGACGGTTTTCGATTTATTGATTGCTACCTCACTGGTTATGGGTTCCGACAGAAGGGTGAAAGAGCGCTACCCCAAAGTATGCAAGAGCTCAAGGTAAGTAATAGAACATATTCATTATTGTTAATATACTCTAGCCCTCCTTGACCGTTTGGGAGAGTTGTTGGCCCAGTGGATAGGAAGTCTGTCCTGCGATCTGCTGGGACCATTCTGTCGAGAGTTCGAGTCCCGTCACTTTTGACCTAACGCAGGGCCTGAAAGCCTGAGATAAACTTTTTGCGGACTAACTATTCAAAAAGACAAAAAAAAACCTTGCTGGTTTGAAAACTTTATATTGTTTCAATCGCTATACTTTCAACAATACACTTCCACTGACATTTTCATTAGGAAGAAGAAACAGTTGTTGAAAAATATCAAAATAGAGACTATGCGGCTGCCAATAAGCAAAAAAAGCTGAGTATAAGCTCTGAGCTAGTGGCGAGCAAAGATAAGCTTCGAGCTTTCTGTTTACACCAAAAGTAAAGGAGCCTAACGACCTGCCTACTGTTGGCTTTGCCGTGGCTGAACGAAAGCTGCTCTGTTGAGACCAAAAGCAAGGGAGACTAACGAATGCCAACTGTTGGCTATACCGTGGCTCAATGAAAGCTTGGGTATTCACAGCAGGAAGCCACATTGATAAGACTGAGCCTATATCAGTACCATACGGAATCGTGTTCATAATTATTTAGATAAACTATTACTCGCAAGTGTCGATTACTGGAACTATCTTTACTTTTGAAAGCAGAGGGAGACCGCTCACACCATTTATGCCGAGCAGGGTATATGTAGAGAATTTTAGGTTTTATTTCCCAATCGGAAAGAAGAGAAAGATTGATGTCGGTTGGAATATTTTAAAGTTTGGAATAATTCCAGACTTTATGTATTGAATAATGAGGACTTTAAGAGGAGAAATCTATTGAGCGCAAATCTGTAAAAAGTAAAGAGTAGTGAACTTCGATACTTCAACAAGCAGTATCCACATATTCTTTATTCTTTGAATCTGTGCCCAAAAACAAATACATTATGTTGTAAGTACTATCTTGTTTTTTAATCATCATCATCATCATCATCATCATCATCATCATCATCATCATCATCATCATTATCATCTTCATCATCTTCATCATCTATAATCGTCATCATTATGACCATCATTATCTCCAGACAAACATGATCAAAATTAAGGCTAAATCACACAATGTCGGTAGAAACTCAGCAATATCAACAAAAGTATACATTGCACTCATTTTAATTTAGACATTTTATAGATTGATTCTAAATGATCAGATTTGATATGGATCTGAAATAATAGTAAAATGGAAATAGTAAGAATCCTTCCTGACAGGTGTGAGACATTTCTTGCCGATGATGTGTTTTTTTTGCATGTTGATTGAAGACACAGTGCTCACTACCGCTGGTGATTCCTGTGCTCTAGCCTAGTTTAATGGCCATAGAATAGAATCTCCAACATTATTTTATAAAGCATTTTTTTTCTTATAGCTAACAGCTAGCATTCTCTTGGCTCCAATTGCGTTTGGTGTGAATCCCCAAGCATTAGAGCTAATCTTAGTTTGCTGCTAGTCTCAGCTCAAAAATTTTGGTTTGTGTAAGACCTAAGTGTAAGTTTGAGTGTCTTAACTTTTGATATGCATCAGACATTTTTTATATATTTATGTGGATTTTTTTTTGGGTGCTGCTTCACAAAACACGTAAGTTCAGCTATTCAGATGAAGACTTTTGGACAAACCAATTCTTATGTTCCTGGGTAGAAAGATCGAAGAGAAACACAACAGGAAGAAAATATTACAAGCAAATTCATTTTTAATAGGATAAAATATAAAAAAAAAAAAAAAACCAAAATCATTCTGTAACTAGCAAAAGTGAAAAGCATATTTCTTGGTATGGCTGTATTAATTGCCCACGCTTGGATGTGCATGAAACTTTTTCTTTATAGCTCCAATAATAATGGATGCGCGCTCTACCATTTGTAAATTACCTTGGAAAGTGCTTAGGAGTGGGACACTCTCTTTCGTAGGACTCGCGTCAATTATCTACATGTATTTTCAGTTTAAGTAATATATTGCTTATTAAATTTCTATTTCATTCCAGGAAAGCATCAGTGCGTTTTCCCCATATATAGTTAAAAAAAAACACATTTGAAAATAGATTTGTTAAATGAAAGATTCTTTTATCAGAGAATATTGCTCATTCAGATATGAGAAGCTTAAGGTATATAAAAGAAATAGAATCACAAACAAAACCTTTTTATTATTGTCTCAAAGTTGCAGATCTGAAGCCTTTCAGTCTTGGGTCTTTGAAGTCGTGGTAGAGTAGTCTACTTACTGTAGTCGTTCCCAAATCTTTTGGCTTCAAGAAGGTTGACCTTGACACATAATCTTCCCCTCCACACACACACACACACAAACTGAATGGCATTTTCGATCATCTGACCCTCACAGCAGACTTTGTGCTAGCCACTAGTCTTGGTCTAAAAATTTGATATGACTTGCCAGCATTGCAAGAACACAAAGGAGAAGAATTGGTGGTTTCTAATTTTGTGAATGCAATTCGTCATTCGTTACTAAGGTTTTGCTAATTTTTTCGATCCAGCCTTTTTTTGTTTCAATAATGATGCTCTGGAGATTTTGTTTACTTACTGACTGGAAGTCTGGTAACTCATTGATATTAATGATATGTACACTCTACATGAACATGTCGTTTTTAGTAAAACCCAACCGAAAATAGATTGGCCGATTTATCGAGATCAGTACTGTTGTCCATGCTCTATATCGCAAACAGAGACTCACTTGTCAATACTGTTTTTCTTTGACCTGGTCTTTTTAAAATTATGATTATCTCTAGGTGAAGCTGATGGATCATGCTAAATGTACAAAGTACTGGAGGCACTTCAAGGACCACCAAATGTGCGCCGAATTTAACAACAACCCTCAGGCTGGATCGTGCCGGGGCGACTCGGGGGGACCGTTGAGTTGCATAGCGCCTGGCCGGCCCTTCTTCATCACCGGAATAGTGTCAGGAGGGAACGGAACGTGCGAGAGACGAGTCAAACCAGATTTTTATGTAAACGTAGCATACTTCAAAGACTGGATACTGAAGACAATAAAGGATGAAGTTGGAAGCCTGCCACCTCCACTGGACGGGAGTCTTTAGCTAGAAATCTACTCCGACAGCCAGTTGGTTAAAATGGAGACGGAGCTTAGACTGAAGACATGTAGCAGTATCGTATTTCATCGTGCTTATTTGTTATATCAAATAGAATAAATGTTATTTGTCTAGTTTGACACCGGTGCAGACCAATAGCATTATTTCATCGCTCATAATGAAAATGCAAACTCCTTCAATAAATTCAGTAGCTAGCAGAGTGTTATCAACACGGATGTATCGCTATGAGTTGTGTTTTCAAGTATGTAATTTATTGTTGCAAATGTCTTCGAAACAAATTAGAGAATAAGAATAAGAAATACATAAGCAAATTCGTTTTTATAATGTTTACATTTGTTCCCTTTTTAATCTTCTTTAAATTTTAAATCTTCTTTTGTATTAAAAATGAAAAAGAAAGAACGAAAAAGGTGTCAACGCGATCTTACACTATAAGATTTGATGTAAGTGTTTTGTTGTTACAAACGATATTTATCTGCCAAAGGAAACTGTTTTTTGTGGAAAAACAGATTATGAAGCTCCAGGATTTCTGTCTAAATGGGTACAAAAGTAATGTCTGTGCGGAAATCTCTGTAAAACAGATCATACAGCTTTTTCAACGCATAGAAAATTTATACATGTAAAAAAATCAACAACTGCTGAAATTAAATGCTGCACAGCTTCACCCCTATGAATAAGTTTGTAAAATTGCATGTAGTTCAGTTACATCCATTGAAAGCTGGTGATATTAGATGTAATAATATACTCAACACACATGAAATCAAATGGGTAAAACTATTGCACGCAGCAAATTTAAACCGAAGTGTCAAATCGCATCGTAAAATTCGATGCATTTGGTTCTTCTTGTAAAGTTCATCGTAAACATCTGTCTTGCGCGGTGTAACTCTCGCACTTTCATTTTCACTCAAAACATCACAACCGCCAAGAAACATCCCCGAGGGAATAGTGACGAAAATGGTAACCATTTTTGAAACGTATGAAGATTCTTTTAAAGCCTTGAAAGAGTTTGAAGAATTATCATATAGTAACGCCTTCGTTCTTAAAAAAATCAGTAAAAAGGGAGACAGCAAATAAAAGAAGAAAAATAAAAGAGTCACCATCGTTTCCCTTCGCGAGGCAACATTTCACGTGCAGCCATTTCGGTTCTGTAAGAGTGACAAAGAACAGAAAGATTGAGGAGGAGACCCATGTTGTGCAGAAAATAAAGTCGATTGGACTGCGTGTATCTAAATCTAGAGTTAGATCCAGAGCTTAGATAGATCTAAAAATATTGAAATTCATATCTAGATCTAGATCTAGTTTAGACGTTGGACACACCATGTGTGAATAGCTAGTATCATCATTAGGGACAGTTCACAATTGACGTCAACCAAAATTTGGCAAAAATTGACCCCCCCCCCCCCTTACCAGTTGATGTCAATTTTAAACTTTAACATTCTTATGCATTATGTGTTCATCGCTTGGATGTAAAGCGTAATGATGGACACAGTGCATAAGCAATGTTTAGCCTATAGTATTCTTTTTTGAGTAGTCAAATTACTTTTTCAGCAATGTTCCAACAAAAAATTTGAACACGTTTTTCTTTTATTTTATTTAATCAAAGAGAAAAAAAAAACAACCCAAATTTGTGCTTTCAATTTCACTGCATTCGTTCGATCATTAAGTTCATTCTTTAAAATTGTCCATGGAGAATTCGCTTTTTCTAGAATTTCAGAACCTTTTTAGAGAAGTATGAGCTGCTTTAAAAGCTTTGTAAAAATCTTGATAACATTCATAGGCATTCATCGCAATCTTTTTTGGTTTAGTTTGTGAAAACAACAGTGACATCAGGGTTGCCAGATAACTTGTGACCTTGAACGTTTCTTTTGTCTCGTTTGGAGGCCACTTTCAGGAACCATGTACAGTGTTTTTCTAAGTTTTCTTTGATTTATAAGCTATGGTAGTATGGTTAAAATCAACTTTTTAAGACAACCCCCTTCCCCATATCAAGTTTTGTCAACTTTTTACAGACCTCCTCCATCTTGGTTGACGTCATTTGTGAACTGTCCATTATTTTGCTGTCTCCACTTCGAAGGCAAAGTTGACTTTGTTCAGTGCTTTTACGATGCGACTTGAGCAAAAAAAAACAAAACAAATTACATCGGTTTTTACGATGCGAATGTAAAATAAATGACTGTTAATTGTTTTTTACGATGCGAATTGACGCTTCCAATTTAAACACCACCAGTAAAGCTTGTAGTATTTCATGCAGGAAAGTTACATCCACATTAGTAAGATTTGTGATATTACATGCACACGAGTAACACTTGTGATATTGCATGCAGTACAATTACAATACACACCAGATTCTTGTGATATTATGTGCAGCACAGGTACATTATTATACACACCAGCAAAACTTGTGCTATTAGATGGAGCATAGTGTTGCATCCACATCAGAAAAACTATATGAGCATTTACATCTATATGATACTTAATGCAACACAGTTCATCAAGTTCATTAGTAAGACTAGATTTGTAACATCCACATGGGTAAGGCAGGCAGGTGATACTTTATGCAACATAGCGCAATCCAATTCATATATAAGGGACCGTTCACAATGGACATCAACCAAGGA
>BLXT01007525.1:114271-124438 GCA_019648995.1 Plakobranchus ocellatus | reverse complement strand
GATAGATATATAGATAGATAGATAGATAGATAGATAGATAGATCGATAGATAGATAGATAGATAGATAGATTGATAGATAGATAGAGAGAGAGAGAGGGACAGAGAGAGAGAGAGAGAGAGAGAGAGAGAGAGAGAGAGAGAGAGAGAGGTAGATATATATTCAGAGAGATTTAGAAAGAAGTTAATAAGACTCACATGAAAATACAGAGCGATGAAGAAAAAGACAATGAGATGAGTTTTGCTCTTTCATAAGTCAGTTTAACCTTCCTCAATCCCCAAAGACCTCAGTGTTGACTGATCAATTCTGTTACTACCAACAGTTTCCTGCAGTGTTCACACCAGGAAGATATGCCCAGCGTGTTATATGGCATGTTGCCCTGTATGTAGCCCTGTAGGTTGCCCTGCATATTGCCCTACATGTTGCTCTGTGTGCTGCCCTGCATGTCACTTTGCATGTTGCCCTGCATGTTGCCCCCCCTCTTCCCAAAACGTTCTTATAAGTCATAGAGTGAGTCTCCCGTGTACTGCTGCTCTGCGCCCGTGTCGATTAAGTATCAGACAATTTGACATGATTTAGATCTCTGTAGACTGGAATATAAATATATTGGTCTGTTTATATTGCCCTTCTTAGCTTATTACATGCGCTATTGTCGGCTTGTTGTGTAACGGAGAATGCGAGCAAGTTATCACATCATCAGTTGATAGGCAGCAGCTATAGATCTAGCCTACAAACTTTGAAGTCTGATCAGACATTATATATATATATATATATAATATAAAGATCTAACAATAACACCTAAATAACCTTGACCGAGCAACAGTTCGAAAAGGCTGGCGTCATTATTCAAGGTTAAAAAAAAAAACAACAAAAAACCTAAAAATAATCTGGTGCAACACGGCAGGAGCGCGTCGGTTGCAGAGAGAGATTTAAGGGCTAAAGTTTTGGACAAAAAATTTAAAGGTCACGCTTGGCTAGAGGTACATTTCGTTATGCTAAAACTCCCCGTTATTAAACCGAAGACGATATTTTATTTTCGGGGTTCATTAATTTTTCTACGATTCTTATCATTACCTCTCTAGGGTGATTGGGAGTCGCACCACATTTTTAGTAAAGCCTTTAATATTTTGTTCTATGGAAGAAATACTCACAAGCAACAGAGTCAAATTAATCGTCACTGTCTCACATGTTGAGTTTAAAATTTCTTGAGAGCCCTTTTATATGCATAAAAAAGATCCACGTATTTGTATGCTGTTGCAGACAGTTACACTGTATCAAATTTTCAGTTTGTTTAAGTGTGAGAGTATTTTCTTTTAACTTTCTGTTCTAAAGTGAAATTTATTTATTTATTTATTTTCGTCTTATGATTTGGATTATTGAAAACTTATGTGATTTTAAGTGCTACATAATTATTGTCTTTGCTTATTAAGATAGCCAGTTCTAGAATATTCTCATTTTTTGTTTGTTTATTTTAGTTTTTGTTTTTATTAATTTTAAAGAAATAAAATCAGCTAATCTTAAAACTCGTTTGCTACTTTTCAGAAAGAAAAATATTCAATTTAGATTAACAATATAAAGCTCCAACCTTACCTCTAGATCAATATTTGTGTAAATATTTCATTCCACGCAGTGTAGATAATTATAGTTTGACGTGTTTATAGCAGATTGTGGAAGCTGTAAGAAATGCAACAGAAAACACCCAGAAGTTTACATGTATTTCTGTGAAAAAACCATCCGAGTTTTGACTGCAGATCTAGGAAAGTAGTTCTAGTGTTATTTCAATAAACACCAGGAAAGGGAGCTGGGCGTAGATCCGCCTTGAGATTTGATTTCTGAACAAATAAATGATCCAGAAGGTGCGGAATTTTACACACGCGTGTGTAGATAAAACACACTGCTGGGAATTTCGGTGATGTGGAGAAAAGTATCCGAATAAAAGCATAAATTGCCGAAAATAACCGCAATATGGAAATTAGCGATGACAGACAAGAGCATGTAGTTTCTGAAGATGCATTTTCTACATAGTGCTCTAAACCAACTTGTGAGAAAGGAAACACACAGAATTCCAGGCTCGACTTTATTTAGTTAATTGTGAGGGCCACGGGGCGAGGTTCCCGAGGCTGAGGAGGCAAGTAAAGGAATTAAACCCGGGCTATAATTACCTGAAAGCTGAGCGCGACCCCCTGGGTGCTTGGCACTCATCCTGAACACACTGGTGTTTGTTGGAGGAGAGGGAAGCGGGGGGATGAAAAGTATTCGATGTGGAGAAAAGAAGGTACTGTGATATGGTGAAACAGAGATAAAGTGGAAAATCTTTTTTAGGTATGGGCGAAAAAAGAGAGAGAGAGAGAGAGAGAGAGAGAGAGAGAGAGAGAGAGAGAAAGAGAGAGACAGGATGGACCGACAGACGACACACACTTAAAGAATTATGAAGAACAGTGTCAAAGAGGCAATACCATCTTTTGAAGACAAACGCTTACACTACGTTGGAGAGAAATGTTAACGGCATTATAGATAAGATTCGAACCTATTTCCTACGGCTGGGAAGCTTTGTCATGTTACCTTACCATCCGTCGAGAGAGAGAGAGAGAGTCCGAGAGACAGAAAGAATACATGAAGAAGAAAAAGAGAAGGAGACGGAGCGAAAGAGAGAGAAACAGACGGATGAGAGGAGAGAGAGAGAGAAACAGACGGATGAGAGGAGAGAAAGAGAGAAGAGAGAGAGAGAGATAGAGAGAGAGAAGAGAAAGAGAGAGAAGAGAGAGAAACAGACGGATGAGAGGAGAGAGAGAAGAGAGAGAGAGAGAGAGAGAGAAGAGAGAGAGAGAGAACGAGAGAGAGAGGTGTCGGATCTCCCTAGCTTTAAGCACATGAGAAAGGTGAAATTTAAAAAGCATGACGGGCGAAAGCTGGCGTGAGAAGAATAATATTTGTATTTTGTGTAATTTCTGCTTCTGGGATTTCATGTTTGTTGTTATCTGAGGGCACGACTTCCCCTTCTCGCGGCGCGCATGCGTGAAATGAGGTGCTAGTTACCCCGGGAAAGAGAAGCGAGGAAAGGTGGCAAGCACGCAAGCTCAACAGAGCGGGGGTTAACTCTGGTGGCGAAAAGGTAGGAAGGAAAACAAAAACTATCTTCGTTCTCATTGTTGCCTGCAGTGGTGATGATAAACTGTGACAGCGGTAAAATTGGCAACAACCACAGTCGTTCTTGTAAAAAAAGAAAATACAAAAGTAAACAAACAAAAGTAAACAAACACAGAAGAAAAAAAAAACCCACCTGTTTTGTAATAACTTCCTTTCTTTATTACGATTTTTTTTTAAAAATTGGGTAAGGAAGAAAAGAAAAAGTTTTTAAAACTATAGAAATGCGTCAAATAAAAAAGGAAGATACCTAAAGCGAGATTTTGAAATGTGTAAACGGGAACTGATGTTATTTGTAAGCATATTATATAACAAGAGATAACCATATTGGATGTTTGAGCCAGATTGTGCAAGTCATTTAAGTTACAAGTAATACAAATTCTATTATAACTTATTTTGAAAGAGATGAGACGAGCTAGAACGTAATTATACTGTGACCATGACGAGCGCAATCCTTATAAATCAAGACATTATGTCAGTCCAAAATACGGGGAAAATTTCCGATTATGCACACAAAGTGATATTCCAACAAATAAATGATGAAATAAAGGCAATTTAATCAACTGGGTACAGTTTTCAAATTTGCAAAACTTGGTAATATTAAGGTAAATAAATTCATTAAAAAAAAAAGGCAACAACCACAAAGCAAAGATGTCTTTTAAACTTTTGAGGAAAAATTGAAACACTCAATCCTTTTTAATTACAATGGCGGTTGAGTGTTAGTCGATCGGCTCCAATTCAAGCATACACTTTTAAACAGAAATTGGTGGGGGCTTTAGTTTAGCCTTGTATTTTGATTTAGTCATTATTATTTCAACATAGCTTTCAAGGACAAGTGATGAAAAGAAAAAGTGTCCCCTTGTCAAATGATTTAATGGCAACTTGGGGGACAGTCCAGCATCCATAGATAATTCTTTTTGTGTAAGCATATTCGGAAGTCTTGCCCAAAATACTCTTCATACTTCACAAAAGCTTTTCTGATTTTATCCAGAGAAAAACCAGAACCGCAAACATCGTACACCTTCACAGTCATGTTTTCACACGATTATTGTATAAACTCACGGTATAAGCATTACATTTGTTCCAAAGTCCGCATTTGTGTTGTCTTTCTTTATGGTTTGTCCTCTTTCTCATACTCACTTTCAACTCTTGTCAACTTTTTCGGTTGTATGTAGGTATAATACATCATGGTCATAAGGATCAAAGAGTACAAAAGCCATTGAAGATGTAAAGAATATAAAATAAAAGTTGTAAAAAAGCCAGTGTAAAGAAAACACTTCAGTCATTTATAACGGCAGTCGTGGTAGTTTGGCATATCCTGTATCCAAACTTTTTTTTTTGTGTGTATGTGATTCTGAGCGATACCACAGTGGGTAGAGCATTTGGCTGTCATGCGATAGATGACAGTTCGATCTCCTGTCCTGGCTATGAACTTTTATATGCCTGAATCACTCTCCTTTTTCCTCCAACCCCAACCTTGCCCTTTCCTCCCTTGTATTCATCTGGGATAGCTAGATCTCCTACGTCTTGGCTAAAGCAAAGACTAACTACTCCACAATACACAATGGTAAATGAAAAATATTAGGATTCAAAAGTCATGCTTATGATGTTCCTCAATGAAAGATTTGCTTCACTTTTACTGTAAGTTTTTTAAGGTAAATGGTAGACAATGTAAAGATGCTTATTCGATCATGTTATAAAGAGGCTTGCAGTTGTTTTTTTTTTTTTTGTTTTTTTTTTCAGGTTAACAAATTTAAATTCCATACAGACCATATCTATGGTTAAAAATCCTAAGGTATTTGGGCAATTTCTATATTAAAGAAAAACCGCAATAAGTATCATAGAGTTTTTTTAAAATTGAATTTAGTCAGAGTAAAATTTCTGTCTAAAAATAACCCTCGCTAATAGCATTGGCCACTATAATCGGATATGAGGAGTAGGGGACAATGCGCTACCACATAGACTAGAGGCATGCCCAGTAGATCACAGTGCGGCAGAGAAGATCATCCCTCCACACGAGCACACACAGCAGCAGCTAGAGGGGCGGAGGATTTGTGTCCCCTTACAGATTATCCCCCCTTGAATGGTACTCCAGGGATTGTGAAGGGTGTCTGAGACAGAGAGATTGAGGGCTGAGAGACGAAAGAGGAGGCGGGGGAGGAGGAGGAGGACTAAGATTGTAAGAAGATGCATCAGTATGTAAGTTATTATTTGGTCGTTCCAGCGTTTCTTCGCTAGCTTTAGGATCGAAGAAAGAAACTTTCACACGAAAAAACAATGTGGATAAAGATGAATATTAATAATTTTCGCCATCGATTTAGCTATAAAACTTGCATGTATCAAGTGTTCGTAGCCTCTCCCTTCCATAATATTCGTACCAGAAACTTTGGTATTACTTGGAAATGGATTAAAAGACGTAAAACTGAGTCAAATCGGCGCTTATCAATCATCTATTTACCAAGCTCTGGAGACTTTTCTACAGGTTTTTCTAATTCCTTAGAATTATCTAAATCTGTATTATTGTTCCAATCATTTTATCGTCATGTTTCTGTTCTATTTGCACAGATTTATTTCCTAAGACATGTTTTACGTCTCTGGCTGCCAAATGTTCTGTTTGACAGGAAAATATGTCATAAATATATTATAGTTTCTGCTGTTGGTGTTGCTGTTGCTGTTGCTGTTATTATGGTTTTGTTGTTGACGTTGTTTTTGTTTTTGTTGTTGTAGTAAAATTGATAGAATCTCCGAGTGTGTCAAATTCTTGCCGCCCCCTGGCCTCGAGTCTGATCTTCTTAACAGATTAGCTGCGCTCCCAGATAGGAGTTTGGCGTTCGAAAAACAGTCGCAGCAAAAGATGTATTTTGTCCCAGCACGCAAATCCGGACTCAGCCCCGTGTTTCGGACCGAAAGTTCACAGGGCCAGGGGACAAGATTGAAGCAGAAGTGAAAATACTTTATTTTGTATCAGGCTAGTGTAAAAACAATGAACCTATTTTGTAACGACGAAAGTATGTGCAGGGAGAGGAAACAAGAAAATAATAAAATAAATAGTAATAGCCTAGAGCAACGGTCCTCACTTTTTATGTTATATAACAACAACAACATCATCATCAACAACAACAACAACAACAACAACAACAACAACAACAACAACAACAGAAAAAGGAAATGCAATACTAATTTTAACTGCCCGATTTTTCATATTATAACATAATAACCCTCTCTCCTCTCTTTCTTTCTTTCTCTCTCTCTCTCTCTCTCTCTCTCTCTCTTTCTCGGTGCCTATCCCTATCTCTCCCCTCAAGTTTCTCTTCGCCTCCCCCTTTCACTTTCCCACACGACTTCACCCCTCCACCCTCGATGTTCGAACTCCATGGAAAAGTTCATTACTGGTATTCTATCCAGCGACTATAAAGAATTTAATTCATATGGCCACTAACATAACCTACGGCTTCCTTTCCAACAGCTGACCACTCGCTGACCACTCACTAGCCACTTGGGTCTTTCAACATTCACTAAGCTATAAACCCACTAAACTCACTGACAGTTAGACAGACAGACAGTTTGCCTAACATTTCAACTCTGCAGCGAGTACGCTCAGTATCCCATGTTATGTCAATGTACCCTTAGAGAGACTTAGGCGACTACAAAACTTTAAAAAACACAGCGACCGACAATTAAGAACGGTGATGAGATGTAAAAAAATAATTCTCTCTCCTTTCAATGACCATCTTTACATCTCATAATTTGATGTTGAGATGTACACTTTTTGATAGTCTTTCGCTTTGGGCAACTCTGGTTCAAATCGTTCCCCTCGCCCTACGGATCTTGGGGCACAAATACTACGAGCTAGACCATCAAGCCCTATCGTGTTTCCTCACCGCTACTTTTTTCTCAACTTGGCTTTCAAAACTTCAAAAGAAAGATTGCGGAAAGAGGCAGAAACTAAGAGCGAAAACGAGAGAGAGAAAGAGCTCGACTTGTAAGAGTGTTAAAGGTGAGTTGAGGAACACGATCTAAGGGGCGTGTCATGCTCGGAAGAAGGAGATGGGCGTGGCAGGATGGTAAAAGAGAAGCACTTGCGAGAGAGAGTGATAACAAACGATGAAAGAGGAGCAAGATAAGGTAGTAGAAGAGGAGAAGGTGGAGTTTTGGGGTTGGCTGAGGGGGGAGGGGGTGAGAAGGAGATGGAGCTTATTGGAATCTTAAGCCTTAAAATACAGAAAGACCTGGTCAGATTTCAGATTCCCTTGTATCTAGAAACTCTCTTTTTCCCTATTTTTTTTTTCTCATTACTGTTCTAAAAAATGACGCGAAAGATTCAGGAAGAGAATGGATGAAATATATATATTTTTTGCCAGCATAAATCTTGTCTTTAAATCTAATTTGAATGGATCACACAATTGCGGGGAAAAAAATTAAGCCTCTGAATATTTTTTCTCGGAATAAAGTCAAAGACTTAATGATCAAGCACAAGAAAAATCTCAGTCTTTTTTTTTTATAACCCCTTTCTAAATCCTGTGATCGAAATTTCTCCACGCCAATGGATTAGGGCACGCAACTCCAAGTAACTGGGTGGGCGATGAGGTAATTGTCAACCTAACGCCATAGAGTTCTCCGGGTAAATTGGTGTATGAGGTTTGCCCAGTCATGGAATTATTGGTTTGCTTTGCCTGGTATCAAAGACAACCGCAAGTCGTGCACCAAATTTTAGCGTAACGTATTTGACCGCTAAGGAGACGTTATCTTTTATCTTTTGTCGCAACCTTCAACCTTTGTACCCAGTATTGCAACATCGCGCCAACGGAAATGTTGATTAAAGACTTGGTTTCTCCGCAAGACATGCTCAGTCAATCCCTCGACAAATGTTACGCTCGGCAGAGTTGATATTGCTTAGTTTTAGTTTCGTTTCACGTATCTGCTAATACTTCCCAAAATCATCCGATAATTCTGAGCTTCTCTGTGTGAATGGAAGTGGTTGTGTGCGGTGATGAAGTCGAGCTAGGATAATAAAGCACAAGAAAAGGGAGGGCAAACCGAAGACGAAAGAGGATGTGACAGAAAAAAGTTGTGAGATAGAAATACAAAAAAAAAAAGTGAGAGGGCAAAAAGAATGGGATAAACCAAAAGACGAAAGAAATGGAAAATAAGAACAGAATGGAAGATAAAACAGGAAGAAAAACAAAAGAGAAGATGCCGAAAATCAAGAGTTTTTCTGTCAAATAATAAAGAAAAAATAAGATTTGATTGGGAGAAAGGAGATATGACAATGAGAGAGGCGGAAGGGGAATATGAAGCAGATAAACAAAACATTTTTGTATTTTAAGCGCCGGTTCTGTTTATTCCACTTTTTCATTTTTTTTCTTTATATCTGTTATACAAAAAACAGAATTCTGTTGCTGGCCTAATTATCTGTCTTTTCCCCTTTTCTTGGCAGCAGCAAGCTGTAATACAAACTCGTTATTCTCTCAACACAAGAACTGGAACATGAGAAATGGCTTGGAGCTGAAGTATAGCAACCTTGCCGTCAAATATTTTCCCTTTCCTCTTTCCTCTTCTCTCACTACCCTGTCGTCCCCTCAGGTCCTATGAGGGCTTCTCTACAGGTTCCGGTCTGGGATCATCTCCAGACACACTGACAAACTCACACGCAGACAAGCAGGTAGACAAACTCGCCAAGGGGACAGTTCCGTGCAGGGTGGCGCAAGGGGGAAGCAACTCACTAATGAGCAAAAAAAAAAACCTGAGAGTTATCCCAGCATCCCCTCGGGTCATCTCTGCTGGGCTTACTTTTCCTTGGTTCGTGCTTTGGGCTTTTTTTTGTTTTATTTGTGTCGTGCCTTTTCTATCAGAAATTCCTTTGTCACAAATTTTTATTTTTTACTTTTCCTTGCTGTTCTATCTGGGTGTTCTCCAGTGTTATGGAGATATTACTATACTGTGTTGGGTAGTTGCTCGAAAGATGTATTATGACGTCACTATTGAAGGTTACAATCATGTTGATCTTTATTAGCCTTGTAGACATCTTCGAGCATATTGGTTGATATAGAGAAGACGAACGCATTGTGAAACAAGCTTTTTGTTTAGCCCTTTTATTTGGAGAGGGGTGGGGGTGGGGGTAGAGAGGCATAGACAAGAGGTATTGGAAGATACTTTGTACCATGAAGTCTTTTATTAGATGATGAAATGGAATGGTCCGCTCATTAAAACAGCTGAACACACACATCCAAACAATTGTGTTGCAGCTAACGAGAATGGATTTTGTGAAGCCAATTGTTTTTACATAGTAAAACTCTTACATGCAGCGATTCTTTCCATATATGTTTTTCCAGCGTTGGAGGCGACTACAAAAAACGGAGTTACAGATTTCAAAATAAAATCTCTGATGTATCAGATGTCTTCTTGGAGAATAAAAAAAAATCTAAAGCTTGTGTTAATTGTAAACTCATGCAATTCCATTCCAATACGATCGCTTGAAAAAAATCCAAACTAAAAACCAAGTTTGTGGCAGCAAATTTCAATTAAGCAAGGAAAAAACCAGATACACAACAACTTCATCAGTTTTCAAATTGCATGATATGGTTAGCCTTGACAAAAGCCAAGTTGAGGGAAAATAAGGCAGCAGCGCATGTAATACACATAACTCTATACAATACATCTCAATATCGTTATTTTCTGTAAACTTAAGACATAGCCAATCGCATAATTTTCAACATTAACCAAACTTCCTCATTTTCTCGACGGGCCTCTAGTCTAACTTTGGTAGAAAAAGCTTGGTCTTCAACAATTTATTACAATTATTTACAATCGTTGTTAATCTATTCATAAACACGGTTTTGCCATAATCATTCACTTAAAATAGTAGGTGACAACGAGAGCAAGCTCGGCAATGTTTATATACACTAAACCCAACCAAGCATAACTTAAATTGTTCTCACTCCTCAAAACCAAATTATCACACCACAGGCACTACTAAGCACTCTTCATCATCGCCCCACAAAACAAACTTAAACACCTTTTAAAT
>BLXT01007520.1:54022-65389 GCA_019648995.1 Plakobranchus ocellatus | reverse complement strand
GCTGGATCCTGAATTGATCTAAAATAAGAATTTTGGTTAAGAAATAAAATTTGTTTAAGTTGGGCAAGACCTGAACTGAATTATAAATAAGCACGAACCTATCAGATACATCGACTACATATCATCATCATCAACCCTTCAATGTCTAGTGGAGCATAATTTTTCATAAAGAATTTCCAAGCCAGTTTATCCTGTACCGTCTTCTCTAGTTCACTCCAAATTTTGCCCATTCCTTTGTTATTTCTATCTCATATCTCCATGAGCTCTTTGGTCTTATCTACATCTGGCTACACGGGGTTCACCCTCAATGTCTTTCTTGTTGTGCTGTTTTGATTAATCCTCAAAGTGGATCCTATTTCCTCAATTTTCTTTTTTGTGCTCTCTTTTACTTGACATTGCGATGATCTTTCGTGCAGTTCTTGAGTGGTAACTTTGTCGTGCAATCAGAAATTTAAGATTTTTCGGGAAAATCTATCGAGTATAAGCATCTATAAGATGACTTTCGATTTGACGTTTTTAGTGCAGTTCAGGTCGAGATAAAGTGCTGCGATATGCGTTCTCAAGAGATGAGTGAGTTAATGTTTCAGGCGATAGAATTATTCTTTCTCCCGCTATTTGGCTTGTATTTTTCGCGCTGCTGAACAAAATAAATAATAACATTCTCCTGGTGAAAGCCTAAGTTATCCAGACGCTTTCATCTTGTTTCGCATAAACCCTAAGAATTTAAGTTGTTAAAGTTAAATTCTTTCATTTTCTTGGCGGTTTTCCGTTTTCAAACATATTCCTAATGATCTATATGCCAATTCTGAAAGTACTCTTGGCTGTCAGCAAACGTGTCGACATAGAAGCATCTAATTGACATTAACCTCTAATCTCAAAGTCCTCCATCTTTTGTTCTCGATTTATTGTCTGGTTTTCTTGTGGGTTCACTACCATTCAGTACCCGTAAGAGCCAGTAGTATAGCTGCTGTAAATATCAGCCGTCCAACATTAACACTGACATCTGTTTAATTTGATAGATCTTACGCTTGAATAAGATGAACTTTTTTTTTTTAATTTTGAGAAAGCAAAGCCACGTTCTCTAGGCTAAGTAAGTATTCAAATAGGAACAAGAGAAAAAAAAGCGAAATAAATTGCTTTCAAGTTTTGATTAGCTCAAACACTTTGCTGTTACTATTATTGATGTTGTAGTCGCTGTTGTTGTTGTTGTTGTTTTGTTGTTGCTATATTTATTATCATCTTCATTATTATCATTTTCACGATCGTGAGGCAATCTTGACATATCAACACAAAACGTCTCGAAAAAGAAATTAAGTCGTAACACTTGAAAGCTTGATACGTAATGACAGATGCTTTATTCCTGTGGTGGTGCACAGTTCACCAAGAATACGATATAAGCGTTGGAATGTCAGTCGTGAAAATAGAATACTTTGATCCAAATATACTAGGCATACAAATCAGAGTTAACATCTTGATTAATTTTTTATAAAGTTGAAATTTTGAAATAATGATCCACCGTAGCCAATGGAGAATTAATCTCTTTCGCTTTGAAGCTCCTTCTCGTTAAGCGTCCAGCTCTCAACTGCCTAAATCTTTTCCCTCGATTAACTTATACCTTTGTAAACTATGCTCATTTTTTAACTTAAGGCTCACAATCGTAAGACCTAGCCTTTCCTTGACACTTAAATGTTTTCTAACAAGATAAATTCACGAGCTCCATTCTTGGTAGAGAGCTATTCAGTTTAAATTTTATAATTCAGATCTTCTCTGAGGCTAAAATTGACCTGGAAAACTGATAGTGACTGATTGTTGTTGCTTTGTTATATTTACTATCATCATCAACATCACTACCACCATCTCCACCGCCAATATCAGCACCATCATCATCATCATGATCATCATCACCAATCCTCCTCCTCCTCCTCCTTCTCCTCCTCCTCATCATCATCATTTTTATTATTTTCATAATTTTTCTGGTTCTTTAAGGTAATATTCTTTTCAAATTAATACAAAGCTTTTTAACCACATAAGTAACATTAGCATTATAGTAAGATTTTATATTTAATTTCTAACGATGTTCAGTCACAAACTAAGTGGAAGATTTAGTCTATTCAGATGGTTTTATGTTACCCTCCACTCCGCTCTCACAAACAGATAGCCTACAGGAGAAAAAGGACAGTATAAATCAACTTTTGTATTGATGCGGAGAAAACCAAGGTGGCGAACGACCACACGAAAAATTCACAGCCTATTCTAGTTAGAGATAGATAACTAGATGATGTAGACACATTCTTTTATTTTGGAAGCATATCAGACAAAGAGAAGCGAGTTCTAGGGGACTTTAAAATAAGAATAAACAAAGCGAGATAACCATTTGGGATTTTAAATAAGTTGTAGACCATCGGAAGACTCGGAGAAAGTATAAAAATAAGAATATTCAACTCAAAGGCTAGATCTATTTTTTTTTTTGGATCAGATACTCAGAAAAAATTACAAACAGATTGCAGGTCTCTTTCAAGAAAAGTTTCGGTAAAACCATAAAGATCCAATGGTACGACAAAATTACCACTCAGAAACTGCACAAAAGATCATAGCAAGATCTAAGAAAACAGATTATAAAGAAAGACATAGAGATAAATAGACCACAATAATGTTGAGGAAAGACTAAAACAGCATGCATAGCAAGAATGAGTTGAGACAGAACTCTCAGGGAGCCAGGCCCACAGACAGACCAAATAGCTCAAGAAGATGTGCTGCGAGGTAGAGATGAAAGAAATAAGCAAGATCTGGATGGAAGCAAGTAGAGGAGACGGCATATTTGACTATCCTTTGTGGAAGACTTAATGCTCCACTAGGGATTGAAGGGTTGTGATGATCATGAAGAATATTTTGAAATAATTTGATAACATTTCAAAAATTAATTATAAAGCATGATTAAAAAAGAAAAAAAAATAATCCAGCCCGGTTTGAAACAGTGGCTTGCTCGCGGCTTGTTCAATTACGTTCATTACTTTTTAGATGGCTCATCTGGTAGGGCAGTTGGCTACCAAGTAAGAGGTCCGAGGTTTGGGACCCAGTCCAGACCAAGTCAATTTTTCATTGCTCCCCTATATCCATCTAGTACTGAATGGGTAGCTAGGTCTCTAAAGATCCGGCGAAATTAAAGGCAGCGAGGAAAGCAATGGCAAACTACCTCAGGACCCTACTCCTGGTTCCCCAATGCTTGGACTAAGCGTGGGACCCACTTTACTTTTACTTTTACGTAAGCCTAGAGGTAAATCTCTCGTTCTTTAGTGAAAAAGTAAAGTGGTGATTGATGCAATTGGCCACGGAAAAAATCAATAATAACAAAGCAGGAATGTATGCTAAAGTCAATATTTTACTGAGCATTCCATTTCAGATTTAAATTAATTATTTTTGTTATAATGATAAAAAATCAGACCTCAATTACCCTTTAGATCATCAGGAGATTTTGGTATCATAAGAGAGATTCATTATTATGACCTCTTTTGAATCATGCTTAACAAAGGAAATGTGCTCACTCTGTCAGGTGTCCGTTTTTTTTGCCATTTTCTTCATAAAAACATATTTTTGAACAAAATGTGGCTGTATCTCGATACAGTGCCATGCATAACATATAGCATCAACTTCATGAGTCCGTATTTCAAACTTTGATGTAACTTAAAAAAAGAATTATAATTGTATCCTAAATATTTGTTAACACACTAAAAATCCATAACACTCGGTTTGTATTTGTAATTTTTTTTGTTCTAGGTTTTGGTTCTGGTATCTTGATAAAAGGTGAGTTTAACCGTTTTTACACCCCAAAAAGGCTTACAGTTTGAGAAATTCTTTTATGATGCAAATTAAGACGAAAATGAAATAAATCACTGTAAAGGTATTAATAACGAAGTCAACATTATGGCGACGAAGAATCATGGAAGAAATATGCAGATCAATATAAGAAATCTAAATATCTCTCTTACACGAAAATGAAAACTAAACCAAGTTATCTATATCTACACTATACATATTTGGGTACTTTGAATTTTCTGTCACGTAAAACTCTTGAATTATTGAACTGAATGACTTTATTTTGTATGAAAGATAAGCTGTGGCAGAAGGGTGCGCTGATTATATTCAGAAGTCCAAATTCTACCTCCTTCTACTTTTTGTTTTTTTATTGTTCCTCAAAATATAAGTTAAAATTTTACGGTCAGCCATGTTGCTAACTTTCAAATGTTAAGCCTAAATTTCCGGTTTATTTATTGTTATTGAGGTATATTAACGAATGGCTTTCATTCAGGGTTACATTGGAAGCGAAAATCTAGATTCTAGCTTAGATAATCTAAAGCAAGATCTAGATCTAGATTCACGTCCTTATGATAGCTTTAGATCCACGAGAATGTAGAAAAAAACTAGCAGGAATTAATTACTTAAATCGTTCAGAAGTTTTACGAAAAATAACATTCAAAGTACACAAATATATAGTGTATAGATAAAGGAATACCTCGGCATCTCATTTTATTTCATGCGACACGCATGTTATTCAGATTTAAATTCTAGTATTCCCTTAGATCTAAATATTTAAAGAGGCATCTCATGTCGACATTTGGATTATTTGTACTATACCTATTCTTTCTCCTTCTCTCTCCCTCTTTCTCTCTTTTTCTTTGAATCACAGTGTTGCGGTTCCACTCAAGCGTTCGTAGAACGGGTTATACAGCAACTACTTATATGGAGCGAACGGTGACGAAGAGATAGAGAGAGAGAAAGTAACAATATATAAATTTTATATATGTATATATATATATATGTATATATATATATATATATATATATATATATGTATATATAAGAGCTAAAGACCGAGAAAGAGAAAGACTTAGAAAGTTCTTAATTAATTTAGACCACGAATCAAGCAAAAATCATGATGCGATACCAAACTCACATCTCATTTAACAACGCTAAGGGGGTTTGTGATTCCCGATACTAATCTCTTGCTCGGCAGGATAGTCATATGCAGCAGATGTTAAATATGAGATTCTAAACAATATCTCAGGAGTAGAAGAACTATGGTCAGAAATGAAAAAGTCACTTCATGAAGTCATATAGAAAAACCTTCCCAAAAAGATTAAAAAAAAAAGGAAAGAAAGGGCATAAGAAATGGATAAACAATGAAATACTATATTTGATGGAGGAAAGGCTCAAATCAAAAGATGTAGAAGCCAAATACAAATACCTAAACAAAAAAAAAAAAAATCAGGATAAAATGCAATGCAACAAAAGAACAATGGATCAATCAATAAAATCAGGAAATAGAACAAAAGCTGACTATAGACATTATTAATTCATGGATGGAAAAACTAATGATGCAGTGGTAAGAAAATAAGATAAAAGACGGAACAATGGTAATGGAAAAGAAGGAAATACTACCCAGATGGTCAGAATATATTGTAGACCTTTTCAAGGATGATAGGTGCGAAAAACCTGAACCAAAGAAAAGCCCGGAGAGTTCAAGTATCCTTAAAATAGAGGTAGAGTTAGCAATAACGAAAATGAAAATTGGGAAAGCCATAGGACCAGATAACAGGATGTTTTACTATGGAGACTAACTGCGCGTTTTAGCTGTGACTGTATAACAGTATCTTTAAACCTTACTTTACTGATAATTTAACAGTCTTATTGTTTTCTCCGACCTTAAGGGGGTAGTTATTATTTAAAAAATAACACGAGATATCGCGAGATAACACAAGATATCCCGGGATAACACTAAATTGCAGTAGTTATTGTTTAACAAATAACACGAGATATCGCGAGATAACAAGAGATATCCTGAGATAACACGAGATATAATGAGATAACATGAGATATCATGAGATAACATGAGATACAATGACATAACATGAAATATCATGAAATAACATGAGATATTATGAAATAACATGAGATATCATCAGATAGCATGAGATATCCTGAGAGAACATGTGATATCACGAGATAACATATGATATCATGGGATAACATGAGATATCATGAAATAACATGGGCTATCATGAGATATCGCTAAATTGTAACAAGTATCACACCAAACTGCACCTGGCAACCCATCCTTAACAAAACCGAATCGTCAAATCAAGTAGAATCTTTTACGTTGCAAGGATCAACATCATTTTTATTAAACAATTTTTAAAGAAAACAAACATTTGAAAATCTATAATCAATATGCCTAATATTTCAAGGTACTTCAAAATGGAATAAGAACATTTTACAAAACTGAATGCTCAAATCAAGCAATGTCTTTTATGTTGCAGTATCAACACTATTGTAATTACACCATTTTTAAAGAAAGCAAACACTTGAAAATGTCTATAATCAATATACCCTATATAGGTACTTCAAGATGAGTTGAAAACATTTACAAAACCAAATGCTCAAATCAAGTAATGTGCTTTATGTTGAAATAATCAATACCATTGTAATTACATACTTTTTAGAGAAAACAGACATTTTAACTAATGTGCCTTATATTTCAAGATATTTCAAGATGCACTTTAGTATTATCTGAGAATATATCATGTTTTCTCGGATAATATCACGTTATCTCGAGATATTTAATCTAATCTCAGGATATTTTATGTTATGTCACGATATCTTATGTTATCTCTCGATATCTCAAGTTATTTGCTAAAAAAATAACTACCCATGAGTTTATCATTTAACAAATAAGACGAGATATCGTAAGATAACATGAGATATCCTGAGATAACTTGCAGTAGTTATTATTTAACAAATAAGATGAGATATGGCGAGATAACATGAGATATCACGAGGTAACATGAGATGTCATGAAATAACATGAGATGTCATGAAATTACATGAGATATCATGAAATAAAACTGAATTATAACACATTCACACTCAAACTGCACTTGGCAATCATACCTCATCAAAACCAAATGCTCAAGTCAAGTAAATCTTTTGCGTTGTAAGCATCAACATTATTTTAATTAGACCATTTTTTTAGAAACCAAACACTTGAAAAAGTTTATAATCAATGCAGCTCATATTTCAAGGTGATTCAAGATGAGTTAAAAATGTTTACAAAACCATATTGTCTAATCAAATAATATATTCTATATTGTAATAATCATCGCAATTGTAATTACATAATTTTTAAAGAAAGCAAACATTTAAAAATGTCTGTAACTAATGTGCCTCATATTTCAAGATGCACTTTTGTGTTATCTGAGAATATATCATGTTTTTTTTAAAACACATCACGAAATCTCAGGATATTTCATATTATCTCACGATATCTCAGGTTATTTGTTAAAAAAAAAACTACCCATGTATTTATCATTTAACAAATAACACCAGATATCGTGAGATAACATGAGGCATTGTGAAATAATATGAGATAACCTGAGATAACATGAGATATCATTAGATAACATGAGATATCAAGATATTACATCAGTTATCATGAATTGTAATAAATATCACACTCAAACTGCACCTAGCAATTATTTTGTCAACAAAATTGATTGTCACAACATAAAACGCATTACTTGATTTGAACATTTGGTTTTGTAAACGTTTTCAACTCATCTTAAAGTACCTATATAAGGTATATTGATTATGGACATTTTCAAGTGTTTGTTTTCTGATGATGATGCTTGCAACGTAAAAGACTCTACTTGATTTGACCATTCAGTTTTCTTGAGGGTTGATTGCCAGGTGGAGTTTGATGTGATACTTGTTACAATTTAGTGATATCTCATGATAGCCCATGTTATTTCATGATATCTCGTGTTATTCCGTGATATCACATGTTATCTCGTGATATCACATGTTATCTCATTATCTCTCGTGTTATCTCAGGATATCTCGTGTTATCTCGCGATATCTCGTGTTATTTGTTAAATAATAACTACCGACCTTAAGGCGATGAAAGTGAAGACTTGCTACCAGTTATAGGGTCAGTTTCTCAGCCAAAAAATTGCCGATTTTTCTCGCGTAATGACTCCAAATAAAAAAAAAAAAAAAACCAAAAACACGAACACTTAAATATTTGCAGATAAGCGATTGGATTGGTTGTTCATAAAACCCTGCAAAAGAAAAAGATAACTGATTGGTATATTACGCATATTATGTATGCTTACATTGTTTGAGAAACTCCTCCTTGAAGAGCGGAAATAGATTAAAAAAAAAATTCCCATCGTAATGTAGCGACAAGATTTCTATGCTTACGTCTCTCATTTTTTGTTTCCGTCGTTACTAAATTTTATGAAGAAAAATTTGCTTTCGATAAAAACCACATTCCCAATGTATTTAAACGTCTTCCGACGAGTCCAATGCCTGTCGGTTTTGATAAAAGGTGAGGACATAGCGGCTATCTTAAAAAAAAAAAAAAGGTTTTGTTACGGTCGAAACTAACTCGCGGGTATAAGCTGTGGCTCTCCATTCGAGTTATTTTATAATCTCTTTCAAACTTACCCTATGGATGTGTAAAAAAAGAGACTTTTGTTTGGAATGAAACTTTTTTGAGGGACTTAGTTCTGGCTGTCTATGTGAGTTATTTTATAGTGTCTTTTAAACTTTCTCTACGAATTTTTAAAAATACTATTTAACTCAAGACGATGGATTGCGAGGTTTGCAATCACTGTCCTCAGGCTATTTTCCTTTCAAAATTAATGGTTGCTTCCGTTTCCGAATTTTCATCTGATTCAAGAGAAAAAAATACTATGTTATTAGTGTAATTGCATCTTTTATGAAAACCACAACACGAATTAACGCACGTGCACGGTAGTTTTGACGTATTCTGTCAATAAGTAATGAAACGAACAATTAAAACAAGTTTTTTTCTTTTAATTATGAGAAAGAAAAAAAAGTCCCCTTTGCGGTATGGCTAAGCTTTTCCCACACAAAATTTATTGTATCTAGATCTATTTAAGTATTACATCTCTCTTTCTTTCTCCTTGATGGGACAAGCAATATATTGATTTTTAAACCATATTTTCGGTCTTTTGTATGATCTTCCAACGTGTCCAATATGTATCGAATTCGAAAAAGGTAAGAAATTGTGCGTTATATTAGGCTTACTTTAAAAAAAAAAGGTTGTCTCAGAGCTTAAGGCGTTACAAATTAAGGCTTGCTACCAGTTTTTAGGCTAAGTTTCAGTCCAAAAATGTCCATTTTGTCTATGTAAATGGCCTCCTACTTGTATAGAAAAAAAACCCCCACTTAAATGTATGTAAATAAACGATTGGATGCGTTTTTTATGAAAACCAGCACAAAAAAAGATAATTGATTGGTAGTTTAGGCCACAACTTGACATGCCGCGACAAATCTTGGGCAGAGTACAGAAAAGAAAATTATCCTTCCTTGGATATGCCGGTAAAAGCAAATGCTCATTTATGAAGGATGTTATAAAAGGCACAACTTGGCAAAAGAGGCAGAGGAAGTCCAATACAAGATATTTTGATAATATCAAGGAATTAACAGTGTAAAACAGTACAGAAATCTTCACCACCATAGAAAGAAGGGAGGATTGGAGAGAGATGACCAAAGGTATAGAGCGGGCAACGAACGTTTCTTAAAAGGACGCTGGATACAAAAAGAAAGAAAGAAAGAAGATTTAAGGCACGTATTTGCTTAGATTGTTACGAACGCGGGTCTGTAAAACAGAAGAAATCATTTTAAAAAGTCCCTGTCGTGATCAAGCGACAGCGATTACAATACGTATCTCTAGCTCTTATTGCATCTTTTAAATTTGAAAATATCCAAAAAAAATTTTTTTTATTCAAATTGTATGAAAAGCATATTCTTCAGGTACTATATCATCTTCAGATGTGTCTGAGGCATATTGCTTCCGAAAAAGAGAAGGGAAATGGCCAACTATTACTTAAAAACGGGCTCTAACTATCAAAATAATTACCTTGCGGGTTAAAGCCATGGTGTCCATTTCAGTAATTTAAAAGTGCCTAACAACCTTATTCTATGGATAAGTAAATGAAAATTTAGCCTTCATCTATTGGCTTCGATGGTTACTTCAGGCTACTTTTCAGCCACAAATTGTCCTAGAAATGACTTTCAAATTTAGTAAACACTTAACTATATTATGACAAAAGTCTTGATGTGTGTTTTCATTAAGAATAATAAAGGAATAAAATTATTTAATCATATTTAAGGCAAGTTTTTCTTTAGAAAGTTATAGAGGAAAAAGAGGAAATAAAACTCGCGCATCGCGATGAAGCGACTGGATTTTAACTATGTATCTTTTATACGTATTGCTTCCTCCGTAATTTAATTTTGTCAAAAAAAAACCAAAAAAACAACAACATAGCATTCGATAAATAGCTCATAGTCAATGTATTATGTCGTCCTCCGACGTGTCCAATAACTCTCGTTGTGGAAAAAGGGTAGGAAAATTAGCGGAATATTACTAAGAAAAACAGGCTGTGCACGATTAAAATGAACTCGCGGGTTAAAGCTATGGCTGTGAATTTAAGTTATCTAAAAGTCTGTATCAACTTTACTCTACAGATATGTAAATGAAATTTACGAAATCTTTGCGTTATGTCCCTAATAGCGTATTTGTATTGGCATGAAGATTTTCAACAATATTCTTATTAATGCATGAGAAATTATTCTATCCCGCTTGTTCGTTGTTAAATCGTAAGTGGTCCTGACTTCAAAAGAGCATTTTAGTGAAATATCCTTACTGTAATATTGCTGGTTTGGCACGACCTCCACGTCATTTTATTGTTTACTGTTCAAACCTGTATTGAACATAGCTAAAAGAAAGAATGGCTTTAAGAAAGACTGTTGTGAAGGCTACATCCCGTGCGGGAAGTGTTACATAGAGAGATAAGTGGATAGTTAGGTAGATCGAAAGATAGATAGATAGATAGATAGATAGCTAGAGGGAGAGAGAGAGTGGGAGAGAGAGAGATAGAGAGAGACAAAAGCAACAGAAAGGGAAAGAATGGAGTAAAAAACAGGCTGATAGACAGAACAGAGGAAATCTACCACCTGTAGGAGAGATGATAGTTCGATAGGATACCAGAGAAAGAGAGAACGAGAAAGAGAGAAAGAGGTGAATAGTTCTTATGTCTCTAGTTAATGGTTTTCATTCAAAGTCAATCATGCTGAAGAGCAACTGGACTCATTTTGTGGGACTGTTACACTAACTGTACTTATTACAACTAAGTCGAACAACAAAGTGCATACTTTAAAAGTTTCTGCTTGAGTTTTCTCCAAACTTGCCTTTTTTCTCCACACATCTATCGATCCTGCTATCCACTTATCTCGGATATTCTCTCTCTCTCTCTCTCTCTCTCTCTCTTTACAGGTCCATATTAA
>BLXT01007520.1:37064-47357 GCA_019648995.1 Plakobranchus ocellatus | reverse complement strand
CCCCATCTCCCCTCTCTCCTTTCCATCTCCCCTCTCCTTTCCGCTCACCCACCTTTTCTCTTTTTCCCTATTTTTAACCACTTTAGTAAATATTCCTTACCAATTAAAAGACAATATAAGTACATGTATGTGTGTGCGTGTATATACATATTTAATACACAGGGGGAAAAGTTAAGTCAACTCTCTTGAGGGAAGAAATTGGTTAAAGTCAAATCTTCTTCTTTGGCAGACCACTTGTTTTTCTTCATATTTTTTGTATTAATTGAGGTTAACCTTTGCTTAGAATAAACCAATTCTGTCTGTCCCCGAGGTGTTGGTTTTATCCAAACAGCTCTGAACTTTTTCATCCATTACAAAAACTGCATTTTATTACTGCATGAACAAGACCATCAGGTGTGACGAAAAACCATCAACTTGGGAGAAACCAAAAGGAATTAAAACTGAATATTTTTTTTTTTCTTTTTTTTTTTTTTTTTAAATTCTCTCTTGATGTTGGAATTCGGAACTCTTGCAAGGTCCCATCATGTGATTTTTTTTTCTTAACATTGATTCTTAGATCGCCGGGAAGCCATCACGAACTCTGTCTGAAAGATTCAGGTCTGAACAGCAAGCGTGGCTGTGTTGTTAGTCTGCACGCCTAGTCTTGATCCTCCGCGAAGAACTTGGGAACCAAAACAAGGTAAGCCATTATTTTATCATTAATACTGTGATTGAGCATTCGTTATTCAATGTAGTGTTCTCAGGCTGGTTTCAGTCTGGTCCTCCGCCAGGGAGGGTTTTGAGCCTACACCAAACAGCACTACTGTAGAAGCCATACATTCATTCAGGTTTTGAAGGATGGGCTACACCTAGAGATTTTCTGCATGTGTTTTTCTAGGCTGCGGTCACATTAATGCGTTAATCATCATTAATGTTGATATGGTCCATAAATATCTTATTCGGGAGATTTTTGCGTGGCAGTAGGTAGTGATCTCGTTCCTTAACTGCAGAGATTTCTATGTCGGATTTTGCACGATCCAACCTCACCTGGGCAACATCAAGCCTGAGATACAAAGTGGTAAACTGGCACTCTTTTCTTTTTCCTCTTCCCTTCTTACGACTCTTTGTCCCTCTTGACATTCTTCTCTTTAGCTTCCTCTTAATTTTTTTTTCACTCTCTTGTTTCTTCTCCTCTTTCTATTTTTTCCTTTACTACTCTTCCGCCACTTCCTATATCGCCACCAGTGCCTCGGCTTGATGCAGGGCTGTGAAACCTTAGATCACCTTGTTGTGGACGGGCTACATACAAAAGCCAAATCTTTTATGCCCACTCCCACGCCTCCTATTTACCACTCGAGAAATACATCCAGAAAATTGCTGTATTACTATGAAATCCTAAAACCTGCCAGGCACGCTCATTTTCACCTGCTCCCGAGGCTCGCGTTTTTATCCCAAAACTAGACACCCTCCTCCCTTCTTTCTCCCTTACCATCCTTCATCTTACATGTTCCCTCACCGTGTTCTGGGATGCGAAAGGTGTGATCCTCTTAGACATTTTGCCACAGGGTCAGTGCATCAATGCTGCCCGATACTGCAGCACTTTTGACCGCCTTAAAGAAGCAATTCGTCTCAAAAGACCTGGGCTCTTGAGAAGGGGTGTTGTGCATCAGCACGATAATGCGACCCCTCATTCAGCAAACCGTACACAGCAATGGCTGCAGCGCTACGGTTGGGAAATTCTTCCTCATCCTGCCCACAGTCCAGACCTGGCACCCTCTGACTTTAATTTGCTTGGACCCTTGAAGCGCCATTTAGGAGGCATGGCTTTCGAGACAGAAGATGACCTCATCAGTGAATTGAGGAACTGGTTTGATAATCTTGACGTTGATTTCTTTCGAGTGGGTATCAATTCGCTGCTGTCGTGCTGACAAAAATGCATCGATCTCCACGGGGATTACGTTGAGAAGTAGTGGAAAAATGAATTTCAATCTGTGTGAGTTTCAAATTTATTTGATCAAAACTCTTTGAGTTATGCCCCTTTTCCTGTTTCTTTTCGGACTTCCCTCGTAGAAGTTAATATTCATCATTGCATTCTTCACAAAGACGCGGGATATTGGTCAGACAGGGGCAGGCGAATAAGTTTTCTTCCTCTCGCGGGTTCGAGTCCATCACAGGCCCGAGTTCTGTTCTGATGAGAGCCAAAAGCTAGTCCTTAGCACTATCTGATAACATGCTCACGGATCTTCACTGACCCCCGAACGCGACTCACTTTCCTCTTGCCACCGCCACCCCCTCCATTTGCTCCCGCCTGCTGCGCCTTGAAGGAGATCTAAGACTGTCATACATGAATCCTGAACTCACAACTGCATGTCATTTTTTCATTATTATACATGTAATTAACTTGTCGCTTAATGAAAGTTGAAAGGACTTTCCAGCCAGACCACAGACCTGTACTATTATTCAGACACACATACACACATATCCATGCATAAAAAAAACAATCAAAATATGATTGTGCTAATCCTTGCGAAATGGGTTAAAGCTCAAGCCTAAAAGCCTGAGATCACATTGTGGTGGATGAGATATATGCGTAAAATGAAATCAAATCCTAAAATCATCCAGTGGATTTGTTCCGTGTCGTTTATATTTTTAGCAATATGATCGAAAATGTCTGCAAGGCTCGAAGAGTTATAATCATTGTAATCTTGAATAGTACTGTCATTTTTATATTTCGAGCAAAAGGTTAATACAAAACTTAAGTCCTAGATTATTTGTTTTCATATTTTTAAAAATTTATGGTCCTAACATGACAATTAAAAACCATTTTTGTTTCTTTATTATGTGAATGATTTTTTAAAAAGTTTTTCTTTTCTTTTCTGAATCCACATGATTTTTTTGTATATCTGTAATTTTACCTTACTTCTGAGCTTTTTAAAATTCTGGTAGGGCTCCTCGAAATAAGGGGATAAAAAAATTAGGAAAAAAATCACCTGTGGCTGTCAAACAAAGTGGCTAATGTAGTCTATTGGTTTTCATTTCTTCTCCAAAACCTATGTTTCCTTTTGTACGGTTGTGATTCACTTTACTTCTGAGCTTACAATCGCAAAGTAGTAGACGGACCGTACACCAAAGACACACCTTTAGGGTTTGGTTTTCTCTGGCAATAATGGTATCGGTAATATAAGACGTAGTAAGTTGAGACAGAATAGAATGCCGCTATTGAGGCTAAGATACACAATTTATAAATTGTGGTTAACAGAAGAGCTACACAGTCTATCAGAAAAACAGATTTGCGATGGTGAAATTGTAAGCAAACCTGCCCTAAGATTTACAGGCATAGCTCTCGTGCGCGAAGGTTCGAAAGCCAAAAAGTCTGAAACAATTTAGTAGTGTAGTTTAGTAGTGTATTCTGGCACAAGAGCTGCTAGATTCATGTCAGGCACTAAAAATGACAAGTAAGTTCAATGCTTGCTCCAAGCATCGGGTGATCAGGAGTAGAGTCCTAATTGTTCTTTGTCTGCCACATTCTGAGAACATTTAACTTTGCTGTCCTGGCTGTATTTACTCTCGTCGGGTCCTAAAAGACCTAGCTACCCTTTGAGAGCTGTGACCCGGGAGATAAGGAAAATTGTGTTCGCCTTGACTAAGATTCGAGCGTTTCATCTCTCGTTTGATAGCCAACTGCCCAACCAGATGCGCCAGACACTAATCATTTGAAAACTGTGTATAGACTGAGCTCTATCAATGATAAAGAATTTTTTCTCTCAACCAGCAACATAACATCGGGGCGGAGCAGAGCCATGGTTTGAAACCAAGACCTTAGAATCCCTCGCCCGAAAGTTCTAACTGTTCTACAATCTAATGAGGGAAACAGAGTGATGAAGCACATTGTTCAGGAGACAACAGCCATGCCCTTAAACCCAGAAGGTAACAGAACTCAATATATTTGAAATTCCTGAATCGCCAGAGTGAGCATGTCATAGACTGTGCCTCACAGCTTGTATAAATATTGACTCAATTGATTCACTATCGTCATAGTTTTTCGTCACAACCTCCTCCTCTTCTTCTTCCTTTTCTCCTCTCTCCTCCTCATCCTCATCCTCCTGCTCCTGCCCCTCCTCGTCCTCTTCCCCTTCTCCTTTTCTTCCTCTTCCTCTCTTTCTGCTCCTCCCCTCCTCATCCTCTTACTCCACCTTTTCCTCCTTCTCCTCCTCCCCATGATGATGATGATGATGATGATGATCATCATCATCATCATCATCATCAACATCTGCATCATCATTATCACCATTATCATACTTTTTGCCCTCTGAGCCAATTTTTCGTTCGTAAACTTTTCACGTTATTCTAATTGATTATTTTGCCTTCTTCACAGCCAACGGCATCTTTAAAAAAGATAATTGAAGTCAGGGCGCCGACAGCGATCCAAATTTTTTCAGCGACAGTGAGAGAAAGCGAAATAGAGAGAGAGAGAGGAGAATGATGGTCAAAGCCTTGTGGTCATGCATCCTGGTTTTCATTTGAAGTCCAGAGATATTACAGAAGAGCCGGAAAGTTAGTGCTACCTTCATCTGACGTATGAAGGGAAGGATAAGTGATAAACTTTATGTTAATTTCATAGTTTGTTAATATTGCAGTGTTATTTTAGGCCTGTTTTTAATGATGCCATGCTTTAGAGAAATTCATATTTTCATTCTTATTGTACTATTTAATTGCGTGTCGTGTTTGCCTACAGAGTTCAATTCGGCTATTTTTTGATCACTTGTGCTTCATTAATTACTTGTAAGCGTCATTTTGCAGTACCTGAACTATCTCGTAGTCCTAAAAGGCCATGGGAACAAATGTAGCATAATGATATAAAAGGAAAATGACATTTCATGCTTCAATGGATTCAATGATTGTCACAATTAGTGACAAAATCGGGGATACAATCAGGGATACAATTTGAAACACAATGAGCGTACGATGAATGAATGAGGAATATATTGTGAGACATCGAGAGATACAAGGAGGGATACACTAAGATATGCAATTGAAAATATAATAGGGACATGAAGATCAATAGTTATCTTAGGCAGGCAGATAGATAAGATACAAAGCTGTTAAAACATGACGCCAGGAATGCTATTTTCTGTGAGATTTAGGCAGTTCATGACAATGTTGATGATGTTTTAAAAAAAGTCTTTAGCCCTATACATGATATGTTTTTGCGGAAGCTCTAATTCAATCAAATTTAGCATTCTGTGTTATTTTCCCTATATTTTTTAACCCACGAGATTTTTTACGTGTGGCTTTATTTCGCGGATTCCAAACCTTGAGATGGCGTGCACGCTAACGAATTAGGAAAATTGATAGCTTTTAAAATAATATTTGTATATCTTTGTACTTAATCTTTTGTTCAAGTAATACAGTGTTCCAAAACTCTCATAATTGACCTGTCTTTAACAGGGAAATTTCTTTCAAAGTATCAATAACAAAAACAACAATAATAACAACAACAACAGCAGCAACAACAACAGGATTTATAAGAAAAACATCCAAGAAAGTAGCATAAAAAACACCGTCTTCGGTCAAGATAGCAAAAACAAAATTATATACAAAAACAGCATCGAACAAAAGAGAAAAAAGAGAAACAAATAGATAAAAGAATAAACTCAAACTCTGTGTTATAACAGTTTACACTATGTTAATCTGATGATGTCAATGACTGACATTATACGTTCACTGCCTGCCTTTGTTCTATATTGCAAAGCATATCTATCTACGTCGGTTCTCTTGCGTGCATGAGATCGAGCCGTTGCATCAATTATCATGCTTGTGGGAAGTAATAGCGTTTTGGGCCTATACAGAACTCGTTGTCTCAGAACTGCATTAAATTGTTTGGTTTTTTTAAATGCCATTTTGATTCGGTTCTGATTCCGAACTATGTAGGTTGTCGGTGACTCAATGGCTAGCGAACGTGCCCTGATATCTGCAAAGACCTTTTCTTCGTGTGTTCCTGCCTGGCATGAACGGGCACATTTGAGAAGGGCCTTGAAGCCTGAGATCACCTTGTAGTAGGTGAGCAATTTGCATCAACTGCTAGTACATCAAATTTGAGCGTGAGCGTTGACCATCGTAAACATCACGCCATCTCGGAACATTAGCAAAAGAATTTACAGGTTATGACATCTCAAGCTTGTAATCTTTTAGCAAGAAAGTGGTCTCATCAAGTATGTAGCACATGATAGCGGTGATCAGTCAACCAGCCAAACGATAACTCATCAAGTATCAAACCGTCCATACAACCTACCAGTCAAAACTCAACTTGCGAACCAACCAACCTGGCAAGCAACAGAATGAACAGTCATTCAATTCTAGTTGTATCAACCAAATAACCCATTCATCAACCCAATACGAACAAATGAAGAAGCCAAAACACTTCACATATACACAAATTTGGCTAAATTAAAAAAAAATCCATAAATCAACATGTTGAGACAAGAAACTACTCAAAATAAGAAATAATTTTCTATGCAAGCAAAAATTTTGGCCCCCCAACCAACGCATCAACGTATGTTGAGAAACAAGCCTTGTACCGAAAACAGAACTGTTAGCCTGACAGAGAAATACAACACCAAGATGTCGGAGTGGCGCTGATAAAACTTTAATCTCTGTATAATAGTAGCAGCACACAGAACTAAGACCGAACTGAAAGCAAAGACTTGAGTTCATTAAAGTTGTGAAACGGCAACTTTTTAGAATTGAGCTACCAGTTGGTGTCGTTGAGCGACGTCCCCATCGCCAATCGCTCTTCATCAAACATGCTGGTTGCATTGTACGATTGACTTTTAAGTATGATTTTCTTTTTTCATATATCATTTCTAGAGTAATATATTTTGTAGATATTTGCATGCCCTTTCTTGGTATCTTCTTCTGCTGTAAGTGTCTCCATATAACTCCATGCACTTTGATGCATCCGACATTTCCTTAACTACTATTTTGTATTTAGCTGGAGGCATTAGTGTTGCCCTGAAATCTGCAGGGGTCTCCTGTCGTTCATACCCGCCATCGCCTGGTTCAAGGGAGGAACAAAGGATGAAGAGAAACTTATCTGGTTGGAACTGAAGGTTCCCCGCTATCAGTGATGCTTTTCTTTCATTTAAAAAACATTTTTTTTTTAGATGTTCAGATATTTTGTTATTATTTGTAGTTTATTTTGTTTGACAAAACCCCAGGATAATATGATCGTATCCTGCCTTCTATTAATCGAACCATCATTTGAAATGTCTAATATCACTGTTTTCTGCCACCACATTTGCTGTCATTCATTGTTCATTTATTCATTCATTCCCTTTTTTTGAGACCCATCTTTTTCCCCGCTTGGCTGAATAAAGATGTGTCATTCTGCACTCATAGTTTTCTTCTTTGTTCCTTTTCCTATTGTTTCTATCCCTCTTCCTTTCCCTCGCTTTTAGAAATGCGTTACGCTTGGTTTCCTCTGTATTTTCTTGTTAATTTTATTCTTTGCATTCTATCTCGTTTGGTGATTTTCGCTTTTACATTTTCTTTTTCTTCTGTTCGTCCCATCTCATTAGGTTAAAGTATTTCTTTATCATTTTTTTCTCTAGCTTTTTACTCCACGTTATCTGAGTTGGTGATAAGCGCGGTATATCCATTACCACTCAAGCTGTCAGAGGGAAGCCGTGCACCAACATGCATCTTCTGTTTTATCACTCAGTCTCTGCACTTTGTCTACAAAAGTCTTCAGTCAAAGAGATTTTTTTTTTTTTTTTTTGCAGCATACTGATAGTGCGCTGAGCACCATCTCACAAATTTAAATTTGCATTCCCTTTCGAACAAGGCGATATGAATAATCATTGCGTTAAATTTAGTACGCCGATAACCATTATATTATTTAATTCATAGTCTACTAGATTTAATTCATTGATTAGGCATACCATCTTAGTTTTCGGGAGAAGACGCGGGTGTCATGGGTCTCCGTGTAAGCTATCGCACCAGTTGCGGTATATTTCTGAATGAAGAATCTAGGAAAGTATCAAAATTCTCGAACTGAATGCGGTATATTTGAAACAGATTACCTGAATTCTCACAATATTTAACTTTGTGGAGTTCAAGGGAAGCCGTATCCAGAAATATCGTGGCTATTCATTCTTCCTGTCTCTCTTTTTTTCTGATGTCTCCTCTCTCTATATCTAAGCATCCTTCTGTTCCTCTTAATGTGCTTAAGACTTTTGCTTTTTCATTTCTCTTTGAAGTTCTTTTTGTATTTTGCATTCTGTCACTATCTCTTTCTCTCTCTCCCCCCTTCCAACATCTTTCATTGTCTGGTTTTTCAATTTCGCCATATTCGCTTCTTGTTTAGCTTCAACTGATGTTTTATGCACTCTTTGTTTTCTTAAGTGCCATTGATTCTACAACCAGTTTCTTTTTACCCTTTATCGCGCTTTTTTTGTTCTGTGATCATTTTTTGATCTGCTGAGATTGTCTATAAATGTTTCCAATCTAATACTGGTCAGGCGAAAAAACATCCCGTCTGATGGCTCGCTGCTCAAAAGGTGCATAAGAATGTTACCATTTAAGGTGACGATGTCTTGTCCCTGTGAGCGTTGTAGACATTTGCGAGCTTTGTACTAAATATAGAGGACGGACGCAGTGCGCACAATCCTATCGATCGTGCTGAGATCTGTAGCACTAGGAGCAAACACTTCAACGTAAATGACAAGGACTGTTCCGAGAGGTCAGTCCCTCTTGCAGAATGGGCTACTTAAAATAACCCCGTGTCTGTAGATATACCTGAGATTACACTATATGCTTTTCATCATTCAGAGAGTTTTTCTAGGGCAAATTGTCGGAAGCTTCCGATTTCCTTCCAGAAGTATTGGAAATGTAGTGCTTGACAAACTCGGACTTCATTCTGCACCGACCCTTTGTCACGGATGGTACAGCGGGTGACCGAGTAACTCTATATCTGGAACATCCGCATGAATGTCGCTCGCGGGATCTTGTGAAAATGGATTTTCCTCAAATGCATACGTCGCATTCCCGATTCTATCCCTGCTCTTCCCCTTTTCGATTTGCCTTTGTCTACGACATATCACTGCACCTTTTACTGGGACGCACACAATGTAGCTTTTTTTTTATTTTATTGTGGTCAAAGATAAAACATTCACTATAGCATTTTACTGGAGGAAAAACTTAACAATGGATTTAGTAAAACAAACAACCAAATAAACAAGAAAAAATAACAAACCAACAGGAAGCGGTGTACTGCAGATTCCGCATTTGGCTTTACCATCGTCATAAATACTTCTTGATTTCATGTTAGGGTAAAACCCATGAATGACAGACTGCCATTTTGTTTCTTTATCTCAGCTTAACTAGGTCTTTCCTTCCACGATCTGTCTTTTATCTTCATGTTGTCTTCCACAATCCTCTTTCAAAGTGATGTGGTTTTTTCATGCTTCTCCAATCTTTGGAGGTTTTGTTGCAGAGCAGGTCTTGTGATGCCGCTTTGATTAATTTCTAAGAACTACCTATCGTTAGCATTTCCATTTATTGGTCTCTATCCTTCGATCGTGATAAACTAAAGGATTATTTTGAAGAAGTATATGGCCAGTGGACACTTGACATTTTTCCTGAGGCAAGTCTTTATGAAGCTTTGGGTTGGATCTCAAGTCGTCCTTCCATATATATTGACCTGTGAGTTGATCAGTCTAAAATTCTTAAAGCTTCTTGATATTTCTGTCTAGATGTCTTTTGATTTCATTCCTATTCAACATACCCCTTAATTACTCTTGATAGGCAAACGAACCTCTTCATCAAATCTAAATATTCATTGTTTACTGTCATTGCCTTCGCATTTTCTGCCATCATATTGTACTTAAGCCATTCTTACGTACATATTCAGGCCAACATATTTTGATACCGTATGTGCCTATGAATGGTTGTTTTGTTTTATATCAGTTTGTTATACTAAAAAACAAATTACACCTCGTCACATTTGAAGAAAAAAGAACTGGCTGTTTTTGTTAAAGGCAACTTTTACACAACTCGAAAATATAAATAAAAACATCCAGAATACAGGATAATCAAAAAATATAACAATTTACCTGATGTTTCCATACTCTTTCGAAAGAACAATCTTTTTTGAATAACAACTTTGTTAAAAAGCAAAAAACAACCGCCTGTATTAATATAGTACCAATGTATAGTTTTATTGTTTAATGATATCAAAACGTAAACAAGTTTTAAACACATTCTGAACCTTTCAGCTCGCGAAAGCCTAATAAATTTTGACATAATCGCAAACCT
>BLXT01007520.1:14317-24915 GCA_019648995.1 Plakobranchus ocellatus | reverse complement strand
GTATTTTTCGTATCGTCTGGGAAGTGAGGTGAGCATAAATTCTTTACAAAATCGAATAATTGTACCCTTTCCTGTTATCAGTGGCAACCTACTTTGGAGTTTTTGGAACAACAGATCTGGACTTTGTCATCAATTGTCTGTACTGTTGCAAATGGCGAGAGGGGTCCATGGTTATCTTGGCTTGTCCCCTTAGGCAGAGAGGAGATTGGGAATGTGATTGTTAGCATGAAAGAAACTGACTGAGGAATGGAAAGATTATACACACATCAACCTGTGAGCGATATCGAAAAGTAGTTTTAAAGTACAATTTTAAAAAGTTAATTAGTCTCACCTCAACTCATAGACGTGCATATAAATATAATGTATGGTTCTTCTTAAACATAGCTTTCCTTGTTATTCTATCGTTACCTGAGTATAAAGATAAGTCCGACGACAGGCGCTCCCTGCTGCGCAATAACAGAACCAAAGGGGTGGATCTCTTTGCGAAGGCTCATCTCCAAAAGATTACGAAACTTGGAGTTCCAGCCTCGAAAAAGACTGCATCGTTCTACGAATTTCTGTCTCTCCTCGTACTCCTGCACCTGGCTGGCCTGCCACAACAATCGATTAGATTTAAATAATGATAACAAAACAACTTTCAATTTTTAAATTATGCTTTTTTCATTGCGAAGTTGAATGATTAGCACTTCTAAATATAAATAAAATACAAGTACTCATGCGTGTAATAAACCTTGAAATTTCTTTCTTACTACATAAGAGGCCGCCACAATTGTTTTTGAATAACCAGAATAAACGAGGTAATAGCAACAGTACTTTAAACACAAGTTTTATTCAAACAGTTGCTTAGCCATTGAGTTTTCTCATGCTATCTAACACATTATAGTTGTTTGTTTTAAGATTACTTTATGATAAGAGTTGTGTCCGTCGTGCTGCCATACTTAAAATTAGTGTAAAAATATTAGTGCATTAGTCAAATACATAAATTTCCCAATTTTGTAAAGATTCATTATTTTGCGGATTTGAAGGAAGGGAATGCTAAGAGATATTTTCTCTTCACAGCCTTTATCTTTAATGATTTTTATGAATTTGATATAGTTACTATTTTACTTCTCTTTTTATTTGCATCCCCAGGCTGTTGTCTATGAAGAGGTGCAAATACACTATTCCCCTTAATTTTTGTTTCATGGCCGAGAATAGTGTTGATCATGCATGCTTACCCTAATATAACTGTTGAAAAGATCTCTGTGTATAACAAGGAGATCAGTGACAGTATCAGCCACGATGGTAGCGTTCCTAACACAATTGTCACTGATCAGAGCTATCTCCCCAAAACTCTGTCCTGCCTCTAAGTGAGGGAAGTGTGGATGAAAAAAAAAAAATTAGAGGAAAAGGCATAACAAATACAGAGACAATATATTAGCCAGAATCATCCTATCACTCTAACAATGAAAGTTATGAAGACATTTGCAAACCTAAGAATGACAGTCTTTCATAAGCGGGAAATAATGTCTTCAACTAAAAAAACAAGGTAAAAGTACAAACTAAAAGAAAATGAGAGGAGATGTAACTAGAAGTAAAAGAAAAGTGATAAAAATAGACAGACACAAACACAGATAAAATACTAAAAACTGCAGAATTATTATTGTAAAGAAAAATGTGGAGTGAAATAAAAGTCAAGCATCTGTGGCTTGACGCAGCTTTTCTCTCACCGTTTACACATTAATTGATAAGTTTGTCTTTCGCCACACTCATTGCTTGCAAGTTTTGTTCTCGCCATGTACATAGTTTAAGGTCGTTTAAGTTTCACAAAATCTATAATTATGCAACAATTATGGCGGCTGTTGTATGTCAGTCACAGTCTTTATCTTGATTTTTTTTTAATTGAATTTTTTCATCTTAATGTCAAACCAATTTTACAACCTCAATTAGTATTTATCGGCGATTTTTATAGGTTTCCTCTTTCACTACAACGTAATGGTTATTGTGAATCAAAAGCCATTTTTTTTGTTTATACGCACCGAAAAACATGATGAATTTGCCAAAAACATTTCTGTTTGAAATTTCTTTCTTATCTTTCTGGCCATCAGTTGCCTCAGCTTCTTTTTTATCATGTCCGAGGTTTGAGTTTGCTCCCTTTTTCTCCATGGCAGCGGCGCTCATGCTTCTTTTGACTGTTACATGTTTGTTCTCTTTAGCAACAGGCGCACTTTCTACTTCTTGCGGTGTCTCCTCGTCAGAGCGAATCGTGTCAATGTACACTGATGTTTTTCCCGTTAGCATAATGAAGAAGCTGAAAATAAATTTATCAAGGCAACAGAGTATAATAAATCATTTATCGTACTCTGTTATCAAGGCACATTTTCAACGGGCTCGTTGTTTGAAAGATGTATCATTATGTCACTATTCAAGATTACAGAGATTTTACTATTACGCGTCTTGCATACATGTTCGACATTATTGCTAAATATACATGATGGGCTCAAGAAGCCTATTAATTTGTTCAAAATTAGCTCTCTTTGGTATTAATGATCATAGATAATAATTTGTTGTAGGTTATGGACAGCATATGGCAGGATCAATAGGATGCTGCTTTGCTCAAACTATCACTATTACGCTCCGCATTGTCTAATGCGGTACTAAAATAGCAGTAATACCAGTAAATTATAGAGCCTTACCAATTTCCTTTATCACCTTGATGTATAATAACATCATCTTTATTTGCTTGTTGATAACCACAGCTTCTGACAACATCTTTTAGAGTATCTGCAACAAATTAGAAAAACGGCAAGCAGTAATAAAAAATGAAAATCGCTTATGTGCATAAATTTCTTGTAAAGCCCCTACTCTTAATTAAATACGAGATGTAGTGGCTACGCATAGGTGCACAAAATTAAAAAAATTAGTTCGTTTAGTCCCTAATTCTATTTCAATTCAAAAGGCACAATTTTATGTTTTTAAAATTGTTACATCTATTTCTATCTTCAATGCCAATTGACTCAAAAACTGAAAAAATTGATAAATTTTTTAATGATACATATTGAATTTCGATTTTTAAAACAAAGATTTTAGGATTCGCCTCTTTGTTATTAGTGGTTATTCGATATATTCAAGCAGTCTGTATAATGATCCAGAGGATAGATTAGCTGCAAACGAAATATGAAGGTTTTCGAAGAGTAAATGGTAAACATATTTCAGTTTATCACACTAACCAAACCCATATGTGGTCTCTATCATTTCGCATGTACATAGTCTCTGGAAAACAAAGTTTACTCACTAATTTTTAAATGCCGTTTGTCCCTTGGCACTCAAAGTCTCAAGTACCTGCAAATTTTCGTTTCCTAAGCTGTGGGATTTTTGTGATTATCGTGTTTTTCTTTTTTTGTTTTTTTTGGGCCAAGCTTAGTTTTGAATAGATATAGAGATCAAGAAATCTAGGCGACTTTTAGCTTTAAAGTGGTTGTAAATTCAGGCTCTTTATTTACAAATTATGTAAGATGTAGGGACTTATGCACAGGCACAAACTGAAAACGATCAAACAAAAAATAATTTAGAAATAAGTCAATAAAGCAACAACAACAACAACAACAACAACAACAACAACAACAACAACAACAACAACAACAACAACAACAATAACAAATACTTTTTGTAAGTGTTGTATTACAAAATGTACTCGATGCCAATTAATTTCTACATCTTTACTTTATAATACCGGTATAATTCAACTGCCCTTGCATCCTTTGGATCTTAGATTTAATATTATTTTAATTCTACTGAGTAGCGGTTTTGTCTTTTTATTTAAATTGAAATGAGAAAGAAAAACGTTGGGTGGCGTGCTTAACCCTCTATAACAACATATCAGCAGAAATATTTTCTTTAAAATAAATGTTGTGTTGAAAAAAAATTAATTTTCATTGCATAAATTGAAGAATGAAATAAAAATATCATCTACATTTTACAAAACTTCGTTGAAAAAAATACATGTTTACAGATATGTATCGATTTACCAAAATATCAGCAATGAGACTTCAGTAGCCTCACCTCATGTTTGTAGTTCTTTCTTATTACGCAAAAGTTAAGAGAATTGGTGAAAATATCAATCGCAGACACTACAATCTACGTCGTTTTAATTCTAGAAGCATTTTCTGATTTAAATATGTTAACAGTAGGATGAAATGGTGAGTGATGTTCATCACAGCGATATAACTCTAATGTTCCCATCTATTCTCATTCTCAATAGACGCCATTGCACCTTGCTGGAGTTAAACCAATCGCAAATCTAAACAATGAGCTGTAAATATTCACCCTTAAAAACAAAACTGAAACTCCGCAGCACATGAATTGTTACGATTAAAAAAAAAAAAGAAAGTTTGAACTACTAGCCAAACCTATTTCTGGTTTTCATCATTTTTTCTTTTAGAGATATTATTTGATGAGGTTCAAACAGGGTTTTTAAATGTCGTTCTGTAAATGCAAAAAACAAAATCGGGATTTTAAAATATAACCCAAATTAGAGACATAGAACGATTGGGCAATCTAGTAGATTCAGATCGGGCCTAGATCTAGAAATCTAGATCGGTACAATTTCTGTGTCAGATTCAGACGTATACCACTGTAGATCTAGACGTATATCACTCGAGATCTAGAAATCAACCTTGATGGAGCCTCATGTGTAGGTTACGCAGAAAAACGTGAAATCACCAGATTTGTGGCTAATTAAGATGTATATCCGCATTATTTTGTTTCGCATGCTTGATAAGGTTTAAATAGGGCTATAAACTGTCATTTGTAGAATCGTAAAACAACTTCGGGATTTCAAAATATGCGCACATAAAATGGCATGATCTAGGTAACATATCTATATTTTTTCTGAATTTCATATACAAAAATTTGTATAGGCATTACACGTTTGAGTTTAGCTCCGTTATAATAAGATTCTTGTTGAATTCAGAATCACTTTTTCAGCGTATGAAAAACATTTTCTCTATATTTGAGATAGATCCAGCCGCTTTATTACTTACCTTTCTCCAACGATTGCAGTAGCTCGCTTTTTTTCCTCAGCCAAGGCAGGGCCAGTTCGATGTCCACATCCCTTCTGGCCTCAGATTTGGAGGACACTAAGGCCACTAGGCGATCTTGTACACTGGTCATTGTGGGCGTCCGGTAACTGAGGCTTTTGTCAAGATTCAGTCATATTTAATGCTTAATGTCCAGGTAAAATTTATTTCCTTCATACGATTCAGAGACTACCTGAAATTGCAAATACATTCATCAAATAAGATGTGGCCAACAGTCTGTGAAAATGACAGCCGAATGTGGATCCTTTTCTAAAATTTGAACACAAGTTTTAATTCATACAATGCTTTCTTTCAGTTTTGCAGGTCTAATATGACTTGCTAGCTTTTATTCTGTGTGGTGTGCAAACAAGAATTGCATGTCGGCTCTTTTATAAACCTGCATAAAACTGGCAAACAAATCTTAATAACACCCTAAAAGTCTAAGAAACAATTGTGCTTCATCCTGGATGAAGGCTTTTGTGTGTGAATGTGTGTCTGTTTAGAGAGAAATTGACGCAGGTTAACGACGTATAATGGATCTCTAAACTCATGGAAAGCAAGACAAACAGCTGTTTGCTAGCCTTTGAAATAAACTGAATTTGGAATAAATTCATGAGGAAATAATTCTGACAATCCTTTCTTATAATGTCTCTAAAATTAATAAAAGAAGTCTTGAAAAGATATCAGGTGTCAAAGAAGTATGTCACTGAATCACTGTCAAGATAGGTAATTATTATGATCATAAATTGTGGGATATTGAAAACTTAGCAATAGGCAGGGAAGTAGCGAATCTACAATAATTAAGACATAGACAATAGGCAAGATTAGTTAAGACAGAAGACGCTTTGACAAGCGCCCTTAAATTAATCATGATTTGTATTTGCAGTGTGTTCACTTTTCACTGCTATTGCCAGCTAATACCTTTAGGTATTGCGTCTTATCTCTAACGCTGTTGCAAATTCAGCCATAAATTATTGATGATGCCCACGAAACAAAGCAAAGAAGAAAAGCAATTGAAAAGGCGAAAGTGGCATAGCTAAGCCCACTTCCATTTCGTTCAGGCGTACAATTTTGTCTTATCTAGGGCTCACATAAAGATATTGTCTGTGTATTTTATGTGAATAAAGCTCTCTTAAGCCGACCTTCAAAAAAAAAAAAAAAGAAAGGAAAAAAAAAATAGGACGAAAATTTTATCAGGGTTTTATCTAAATTCAAATATTAAGTTTAACACTGGTTACAATCATATAAATCTGACTATTCCTCGAACTTTATTCAAAGTTAATATCTTTATTAAAAAAAAATAATAGGTTACAAAATGCGCTGTAATCTTGCTAAATTAATCTTTGCGAGGCTTTTGTAAATCTCTTGTTCCCAAGTTTTGACTTTATAAAAAATGCTTCTTCATTCAACAATTGCATTTACATAGGCTTAACTTTTTATCCAGTTCTTAGTAGTGTCTTGTCCTTAACTTCATAGTTTCACTTCACTAAGGTAGACGTTGGATTCCTCTGAACAAAAAAAATGACCTTTAATCTAATATTTTGACATGATAAATTCTATTTTGAGCTTGCTATAGATGAAGAAAAGAAAAAAAAAAGCACCACAATTATGATAATGGAAGGACAGCAGCAACAGCAGCAAGCGGTACCACATATGGACACTGGCCCATATCTGATCTGTTAAAACAGATTATAAATCAATTTTTTTTTTAAACAATATTGTGATAAGAGGATTGCAGCGAAACACCAGAACCATTGCGTTTTAGCACAGTTCAGATATTGAAGAAAAGGGCTTTAAATGTGAGTAGAGACTGGAAAGGAATATAATTATTTTGATAAAGATAACGCCACAAAATAATAATTAATTTGGCATTTTTGTATTCTTACCAATAAGCAAGAGAAAGAGAGAAAGAGAGAGAGAGAGAGAGAGAGAGAGAGAGAGAGAGAGAGAGAGAGAAATAATGGATACTTCAAAGTTGTTTTAGAATTGTATTGACATATCCTCTTCAAGTTTGTTTATTGCATGTATATGTGATTTTTTTTATAGTACACAATAATATTTTGCGGGTTTTTTTTTTAAATGGAAGAGGCTTTATTTTAGATCGGCCTATGTATCAATCGTAGTCTCAGGTTCTATCTAGAACGGCCGAAAAGGCAAAAAAAACTTATACTTCCTGTATTTGACTGAATCGATCATGTCTAGCTTAGTATGTAATAATTCATACATTGATTAAAAAAATTTGTGTTGTAAACTAATCCTTGTGTCATTGCCTGACCCGCATGTAGAGTCATTATTTCACATTAGGATTTACGGACATAGAAGGGAAATCGTATTCGACAAATGAAGCAACAAAATGTTTTTATCATTGCACACGAGAGCACTACTTTGCCGGTATAAGATTATTGAATTATGCCAAGAACAATAGTCGAATTTTCAGCGAAATCGAGCACACGGAAAGGAGAGCAGCTTGCACAGTGACTTGTGGGTCCGCCAAAAAGCGAGTGAACCGTAGAAAGCAAATATTTCTCTTCCGTTCAGTGCACACAGTACTAGGAAAACTAGAAAGAGGATAGACTTTAGAAAGAGAGAGAGAGAGAGATTTCATATAGGCCTGGGGGTAAAAAATCATATCTTCCTCTTAGCTGAAATTTTAAATGTCAAATTTTAAAAGTAAATATAATGGAAAATTGATTTTGAGTTATCCTATTAAGACTTGAATGTTTCCCTTCGATATCGTTATTTGCTTCTTTGTGAGTCCTGATGCATGCATTGCTTTTTTTAAAAGTATGCACGTAAATATACATCTATCTGTTTCTCTATCTGGGGGCGTCGGTGGCACAGTGGATAGCGAATCTGCCCCGAGATTCGCATGGACCATTCTGTCGCGGGTTCGAGCTCCACACCGGCGCCCTGACCTGACGGAGTGCCTCAAAGCCTGAGATCATCTCGTTGTCGACTGACTGTATAATAAAAATAAAACCAAACCATTAATCTGTCTATCTTTCTTCGTTTCTTTCTTTTTTTTTCTCCATATATTGATATTAGTTTGAAACAAAATAATTTTAATATTAATAAAAATGTTTGAATGACTATTTTATTCTAAATACAACGAACAAAACGATTGCTCAGCATGATTTGATAACACTGAGATGAAAGTCATTGTGAATGTGTTTAAACTGCCTAATGTTCATTGAATTAGTTAAGGAATTTTTCTTTGTAGTTACGATTCATGAACGTAATGTGTCAAGTTCATTATTTTTTTGTGCTATATATATGGTGCTGTATTTTGTTTTATTTTTAACTGAAGAAGCTTTAAGGTGAAACGTCTTAATATATACTTTATGCTGTTTGACTTAATCTCTATAAGTTTAAGTTGGTGATTATTTTCTTTTATTATAATATTCATGAATGTCCGATATTTTTTTTATACTTTAAATGAGTGATTTATCCTAATATTAACGCAAAAAGAACAGAAAAGATAGATAGAAAAAGAGAAAGAGAGAGAGAGAGATAGATAGATAGAAAGAGAGAGAGAGAAACAGAGAGACAGAGAGATAGAGATCTTTTGTGTATGAATGAAATAAAAACATTGATTACAATCTTACCTTCAATGTGACTATCCAATACAACTATATTTTAATTATGAATTATGGAGCGTTTAAGTAAAAGGACACTAATCTGTTACCATTATCTCTTGCGATCTCGAAAAATCATTGGATCATTTATTTTTGTCAATTTCCCATCTTTATAGTTTTATTATTGCTCAATGCGGACATGAATGAAAAAAAATGTTGCACTTAACTTCATAACTACCTTAAAGCTCCATTAAATACATTGTTCAACATATATATGAATTACACGCATGAATTCTATTCATAAAGATAATTTCCTCTTTAGAATAGTTGTCCTGTCAAGCTTGGGAACCACAGATAATGATTATTAAGGCCCTTGGCAGTCTTGTTGCTTTGACCAGTACCCTCGGAATGGGTCAGTTAAAAGAGAAGACCGCCAAATTTACCTCCCAGACCTTATCAACCCAACCACTGTCCCTGATTCTTGCATGACTCGTTTGCGTGTAGAAATCGAACAGGAAAAAAATCGAACTGTGGAAACCACACCTACGCTATGAGCTTGGCCACTCAATAAAGTCAACAATCGGGCACAATGTTAATATTTTTAATGAATCAGAAAGCAAAGGTGTTGGTATGTAATACAATTAAGATGGGTCATTTAGTGGCCTGGAGTTTAGGGGAAAGTGACACGAGCTTTTATTTTCACAGTTCAAGCAAGAATAAAATTGTGACGCATTACATGACGATGGTCATTCAATAACCTGAGCATCATATTAGTTAGGGTATATATTCCAGTATTCAGGAAATGAAATGTGATAAAGGGATTGTGACAGCATACTTTGTCATTAAACAAGTAGGCTTGATAACATGCAGGCCCTATTTACCATTAGGCTCTCTTTTTTCTATCATTGACAAAACAAGGAAATCTACAATAATCCTATCAAAAAGACTTTTTGTCTTTTCTTAAATTCTTACACTGTTTCAACTGTTTTCCATTTTTTCAAGTTTTTTTTATGTCCAGATGAATTTGTGACTTAGCTTTATGAGTGTCTTCCTTAACTCTCTTTGTTCTCCTCCAATTATGGATACTGCATTGGAAAAAGGACAAAATAGCTCTGTGCATTACGAGGCGGGCAAAAGCTCATTAGAAAAGCCTGTCATTGTGAATTCAGAGCGGTACTTGCATAAGTGCGGCGCAAAACTCCGTTTCCTTTAGCATGGGACGTGGGGTGCGCAAGGACACAAGTTAAAAGAATGCTTGCCCAGCGTCGATGTCACCTAGGTATTTAAGTATGGAGCATTAGTGTGTCCAAGTATCTGTAAGTGTTTCCAACTTAGAGGCTGTCAGCTCTATAATTATTGATTGACTTTCCATATATTCACTGAAAAACGCTATAAATCAATGGCGAAACAAAACTGGTCAGAATATTAAATACAGCAGTAATACTGTCTATTTAAACATATTTAGAGCTGTTGCTTGAGATTTGTTAAAATAATAATAATAATAATAATAATAATAATAATAATAATAATAATAATAATAATAATAATAATAATAATAGCACGCTCCACATTTTCCATTTCAGGAAGATCCAAGCGGCTAATATGGGTAATTAAAAAAAGGTATGGAGAAAATTTTTTTTTTTAAATTGGGAAAGCTAAGAAAAGCTGAAAAAGCCTTTACCTCCAAAGTGTATAGAGTGGAAGGAATACTCTTTTGGGAGAATAAAAATTATGAGGGAAGACAGGAAACAAACCTGAATGACGACAGTTAAGAAATTGATGGAGGGAGATTTTTTTTTGTTTTTTGTTTTTTTTTTGTAAAAAGTCTGTTCACAACAGGAAGTTCTCAGGTTTTCAAGCCCTTCGTCAAGCCGGGGCGCCGGTGGAGGGGCTCGAACCTGCGACAGAAGGGTCTTTGCAGATGTCGGGGCGGATTCACTATCCACTGTGCCACTGAGGCTCCGAG
>BLXT01007506.1:952876-965488 GCA_019648995.1 Plakobranchus ocellatus | reverse complement strand
ACTACTACTACTACTACTACTACTACTACTACTACTACTACTACAGCTTCTGCAGCCACTAATACTACTATCACTAATTTAATCATGCCTTTTTTTAATTACGATCCTACTTCTACTACAACTGTTACTAATGCCTTTGCTGTACTGTTATATTCGTTTTTAATTCTCTTTAATAATTTTTCGAGGAAGGTCATTGTTATACATATCAAGTTTTAGAATGAAAATGTTGGACTTATTTGTGACTCACAACATTTGTATTCATCTTCTTTTCATACCATTACGACTCCTTGCGTTTTCTGGTCTCTAAGATTGCAGGTATGACAGTGAAAGACCAGGTCTTTGCAGAGGCTACTCATGAGTCTGATATTTTTGCAAACAGTTTGCCCGATGGAATCATGGGCTTGGGTGTCAGTACGATTGCTGCATCTCAACAGCCGACCGTTTTTGAAAACATGGTGTCTCAGAAAATGTTGCCCGCCCCGGTGTTTTCCTTCTACCTAAGCCAGTGAGTAGAGTGAAAAGCAAGAATGCGATAGACGCGTTATGAGTCCTAGTAACAGGATTAATAATTCTTCTTTTATAGCAGTTGTCAAAGTTAAGCGAGGAGGTTTACACAAAGAGCAGTCGTAGATTAAAATGAACGCTCAAATTCCGAGTCCAATTTTGATGAAATCCCTCCAATTCAGATGCGATGAAACCAGGGGCTGTGTTATTCAAATCGATTTTCGACTGATAGATTCTAGAAAAATGCTTTACCTCTGCAATAGTGTATCGACTCTTGATAAGGAATAATTCATTAATTTCATGATTTTCAGAGATTTGTCAAATGGAAGCAGCTCTGTGCTCACCCTAGGAGGAACAAACCCAGATCTTTACACTGGAAATTTTACGTTTTTAGAAGTCAACGCTCCTGGATTCTGGCAGTTTAGAATGGACAGGTGAGCTTTTCTCGACGACTGTCGTGGTATTGGGGTAGAAAATGAAAAGGAAGAGTAAACAATCATTCCAATCACAATGATAAACAAAACGGTGCGTGCCTAGACGTGTATGAAACAATTTTAATACAGAATTTGTGAGTGCATTTTGAATTTTCTAACAATTGTAGTTTTACTACCCCAAAGGTAGTGCAGTAGCTATGGGTCTCTATTGGAACTAGCGTACAATGTATGTGGAAGTATGAACTATTTTAAAAATCTATTATGTATTCTAAGTAATGAGATATAGATAAATTGCTTTGGCAAAAATAACATTAAATTTCATTACAAGTAGGTTTAGGCTGTTTTCAATTTCTCCTTTGTACATTTCTTAATGGAAAGGAGCATCGGGTCCAAAAACTTGCAATGTCAGTCAGTACTGGCCTCTGAAGATGCCTGACCTTTGCAGACAGGAATTGAACTAAGTGCCTGAATTTTCCTGTGTCAGCCTTGTAAGTTGCTCTATCGTACGGTGGTTGACTAAATTAAAGATTAGTAGAGATGCGCAGTGCTTAGGGGAAAAAGAAATCTGTTTTCATTACTTTGATATCATTCTTTGATATTTGGGAGTATATAATGAGAATATGACCTAATTAACTCTTGCATACGTTTTTTTGATGTTACAGAAATGATTGCTTTTCGCACTTGTTTCATCCGATCTGATTCTATATAAGCGGGTAATCTGCGTCCGTGCATCGCCAGTACAGCTGCATTCTCTGAACTTTATTATTATAGCTCTATTTTCATTGCCAGAGTAAGGCTTGCCAATGGCGCGGGAACTTTCTGCAGGCACGGGTGTGAGGCTATCGCTGACTCCGGCACGCCACTTATCGTGGGTCCCATTGAAGAGACAAATGCCCTGAACCAGAAGCTTGGAGCCAGGCCTATTGCAGTTTCACCAGGATTGGTCAGTAGTCAGAGATGGAAAATTGCTTGAAGCCCGACCTAAATCAAATGGTCTTAAAAAACACACGTTATACTACTGCAGTGTTACTTATCTATTACTTCTGGGGAGAGGGGGGGGGGGGGGGGGGGNNGTGCTACCTTTTATAGGGTCACGTTTTCCCCTCATTTTCTCCTGACCACAACAATAAGACGACATGATCTTTTAGCGAAGAGATCGTAAAATTTTACGTTTTACTCAGAAGCTGCAGCGCAACTTTTATATTCTTCAAGTTTTCTTTTTCCCCATATCTGCCCGAATCATGCACAGAACTCCAACGCGTACTGGGTCCCAGACTAGGAGCTCACATGGAGATAAATGGTTATGTTTCTTTTATAACATACAAATTATTTATTACGATATGTTGCAATGTGTTGACAGAATGAAAAAAAAACAGATAGTTGAATTTATGCATAATAAAACTTTTTTAAGATAATCATGATTAATTTGGTCCTCACCTTTTCCCAAAATGTAATATCAGCATCGCCAATCTTATCATCATCATCAACCTTTCTAACCCCCACACCAGCTTGCTGGCCACAAAATAGGCAGTTCTCCACCCCAATCTGTTCTGGGCCAATCCAATATCTCCTTTCAGTTTGTTCCCACCTCTTTCAGCTCAATTGTCTCGAAATCTTTTCTCCATGAATTACAGCAATATCCTGCTAACTTTCTATATTATCACAGTTTAGATTTGACTGTCACCACACGGGCCATCTACCTGATGTGGAGATCATTTTGAATGGGCAAAAATTCCCTTTGACAAGCAGTGAATACGTTATAAAGGTACAGAAACTTTTTTGCCTTAGGGTTTTCGCATGAAATGTTTTAAAAAGCTTAAATAAAACAGACGTTCACGACTTTCTTAAAACGGTATGGGTTTGTATGGCGCGAGTTCGAGCCCCGCCACCAACGCTAGGGCATGACGGAGGCCTGAAACATTGAAATCATCCTGACTATATACACAAACACCAAAGGTAAGGTCTCGAGTTGTTACATGCCCTAAATACGTCTGTAGAATATTGTTGTTACATAGGGTAACAGAGCTCAATGTACAAATTCTTTTAACGTCATGTATATCACACAGAATGGAGTTATTTGACGTCTTTTTTTGTTTTAGCTAAAAACAGAACTTTAATATATTTCACCTTATCAAAAGTGGCACTACTGTATTGAAACGCTTCAAAATAGACAGGGAAGTATTGAAATAGATTACACTGTTAGCAATTAAATCTATTAAAAAAAAAAAAAAAACAACGTGAAAATGGCCAATGTAAGTTACATTGCAATAAAACTTGTATTATTTTGTCATCTACACTTACCAGCTCAGATATAGCAGTTCGCACTATGTGTAATATCAATTTATGTGTAAAAATGGTATGAGCATTACAACTGTGAGAAACAAGTAAAACGAAATCACGAGAGCATCTTTGTGATGTGGCTCAAATTGAATGTCTTTTTGTGTTTTCTCTCGGTCTGAACAGCTCAAATCCGTGTGTTTAAGCGTTTTCTCCGGCATGGAGTTTGCCTCCGGAACGATTTCTCGCTGGATCCTTGGAGCCTCTTTCATGAGATCTTACTATACTCAGTTTGACGGGGGAACTTATCGCGTCGGATTTGCAAAATCAAAACACCTATCAAACAGTCAATAAAATAAAGAAATCGATTTGCCATTTTGTGTCTTTATTTGTTTTTGTTTTATCACAGAACTCTGTTTGGTACGTGTCTTTACTTGCCTGACGCTGTCAAAGATGGGCAATACATTTTGTAAACAGGGTGAGAAAGTAGATCCTCAACAATGGGTTTTCCGTATGCTTTAGAAGATTTCGATATAGCTAGTAAAAACAAAAATCTGTTTTCAACTGCGGGCAAAATAAAAAATTTATAAAAGCACCATATTGATCTAATTCCAGCCCAAATATAACCAAGTTTCTGTACAAAGCAACTGATTCCACTTAAATAAGCCTATTATAAACAATTCCCGATTTTTAAAAGGCTTTTGAAGGTCTAAAACGTTTAAAAAAAACGTTTTCTTAAAATCTAAATTCTGAAGATGAGCACGTCAAATTGCTTAGAACTATTTTCAACGATCTAGGTTTAGTTAGATCTCTAACTTGTCCGATCTCCCTCTGTATTTTTCTAGGGATTTTTATATAGACTTAGTTTCTCCGTTTTTTGGGGTTTTTTTTTCTGCAACGTTTGTATTGTTTGCTTTACTTAGATTTACATGCATGAAATCGAACAAATTTGAATGTCTTCATAGTTTTCAATAATATGCCAAAATTGTCCAGATCTTTTGACTGATCGTTTCTTAGATAAAATTTGGCTTATTAGAATGGTTTTCTATTTGTAGGAATTTGAGGAGTTTTTTTTTTTTTTTTTTTTTAGTCGATCAATCAAAAAAGAAAAACCGTATTATATTTCGCGCCTATTACTTCCATATTGAGAGCAGCTTAAATCCATTTTGTGAAGCTTTATCTAAGCTATATTTTTTTTCCATTTTAAAACAGTTTCGTTTTCTGGGCTTGTCTTAGATTGTTTTTCTTCCTCACACAAAAACTTATATTTGAAATTAGCTCGCCTGTTCAAGAAAAACTTCTTTTGAAAAAATGTTTGGATCCACGAAGATCACAGACTGAAAAATTTGGAGAGAATAATTATTCTAAACTCTGATTTTGCAAAATGTGAAGTATACATAAAAGTCTGAAAAAAAATGTGTTATTATTATTATTATTATATTTTTAATATGCTATAGTGATTCCACAGATCAAACAACAATCATTCTAAGTATGTGTCACAAACGGACCTATTCCATCTTAAATAAGGGACAAAATGTTACAAACATAAATCCTACAAGTTAACAAGATTAAAAAAAAAGAAACATTCGGAATCGAATCAGAAATACATTTTTCTTGGAAAAGTAATCTCCAAACGAAAAAAAAAAAATTCAAATGTACAGGTTATTTTTCCTGATATTTCATATTCATTAAAGTTTTGCGGGTGAAACATTTCTTTTAATGCAGGACAAAAACAAACGGATAGAGCGTCTCCACACCACTGCACTAGATTTTTCAATGACTTTGACGTGTTTGAGCACCTTAAAAGGAAATAATATTACTGTTGTAAGGGGAGATTTTTTCTCTCTCATGAGCTGTTGCCAAAATAAGGGCATGCATGCGCTTTCTATTATAAGCTAACAAACAATGTTATTACTTTCCATTTCAAACAAGAGCCTTGTTGTTACTGTATTCTCAGATTGAAAGTTTGTTTCCATAATCTTAAAAACAAATCTTTTTTACGATTCCAAATAAATTATATTTTGAAATTTATGGTCCGACAAAAATGTTTCTATAAATATTTGTGCTATCTTTTTTGGCACTCGCATAAAATTTCTTTGCTCATGAAATTAAGATTAAGTATCGAAAAAAGGACAGTTGCAGAAGACCCCTCATTAAATATATAGTTTCATTGCGAGATAAAATAATTAATGAATATTTTTAGAAGCATTTTCTTACCTTACAACCTGAATTAGTAATGAACCAATTACAAAACTGCAATTTCCTAACATTAGATTTACAATTGATGCGAGACGACAGATTTAATGATAAGAAGGAAGAGTTTCTCATTTTGCGAATCAAGCAGTTAACAAACCTACTGCTGGCTAGTGAAAGGGAGAAAACTTGTGCTTCCTTGGGTGTAAAGGGGAGTAACCTAAATGTTCCTGTATATATTTCTTTACAACGGTCCAATCAGAGACATCTATGAACGTCTTGAAATACTTTCTCTTATTTATTGCGCATTTCTTATTTAGTTTTTCTCAAGCTTCAAATGATAAATTAAAGGTGAAAGTAAATACAATGCATGCAATATTACTTCTAAACTACAAGGTACATGTTCTTCTTCTTTAGGGTTTTAGATATAAGTCACAGACTGTGCGAGAGTGCCTATCAGAGCCATTTGATAGTAACCAACTTCTGAAGCTATTGCGACGTTTCGAGTATGTGATCCAAATTTATTATTCTGTCCCTAACGCCTTCCGTAATTTTGCTTTGGATTCAGTGCGTTTCCTTCCATCATGACGCAGGGCTACACAAGAGTGTCAGTTTCTGGTAGGCTTAGTTCCTGGTTAGGGAAACTTTTCCTTACATGGGTGAGAAGTCCATGGGCTACGAACACTAGCACTCAGGTGATGAACATTATGTGGTGTCTGTGAGGCAGTCATCTCCACAATCCTTCCATGTTCGATCTACTATGTATACATTGCGGAGAAATCTTTGCCAACAGAAGGGTTTAGAACATCTAGAAATCACTAGAAAGATTAAAGGCACATGCAGTAAAGGTAGATGAGGAACAGCTTTAATTGAAAATCCCAGCTCAAAGGCAATAGAGAATGATAGCAGCAACAGGCTTATAAGATTGACTTAGAACAGATTTGAGTGGAGAACATTGATCGCTAATGTCTATCTCAAACAGGAAAATTAGAGAAGAAGAGATAGGCCCGCACAGACACCAAGCACGGCTAGGGCAAAAAGTCTGAGGTCAACTAAAAATGGAACCTCAATATGTTTCCTTCTAGGTTTTTCCAAGGTATTTCAAAATCATCTATCGCGGACACAGCCTAGGGTGAGCAGCCCAAAAACTACCTGTGGCGTTAGGGCTCGATTGACTTAAAATTGCAACAAACACATGCAAACAATAAACATTGAGCCCACCTGGCAGGTTACTAAGCGCGAGCTGAGGGGTCGGGAATCGAAAAGTCGGAGTGAAGCGTGAACAGAAAATGTTTGATTATTCCAACGAGAATGAGATAATGAAAGGAAAGAAATGCATTGTGGTGTCATTTTTTTTTCAACGTTATTAGACCTAAGTTATGAGCCTCAGAATATGAACATTGGAGTGCTTACAAATCAGCCGATGGTGTAGCACAACATTCTAAGGTTCATAGCAGCACCATTTCACGGCTTCACGCACTTATTAATCAGTGTAGCACCGCATCCACAAGGCCAACTAGTGATCGACTATGTGTTACATCTTGTGCATAAAACGACTGCTCCTTTCTCATGTACGTTATCCAAAATGCTACATGGCCATTGAGACAGGCGTCTGGCAGAAAGTGCTTAACTTGAAAAGTAAAAACCAATTCATAAAAGCTTACTTGCGATGCAAATCGGCGATGGATGATCTTTAGTAAGCCCTGTCTTTAGACATCACCTCAGAAAAGACAGATTAGAATAAACAAGGGCATAAGGCAAGCTCATCTCTCCTTTGCTCATATCGAGAAGCCTCATCTTAGAGGGAAAATCACGATTTTGCTTGCAGGCATAATGGATTTAAATTGGGGGTACAGAACTGATGCCCTGAGACTGTCATACAAAAGAGAGACCGGTTAAGGGGCGGAGAAGGTGTAAAAAAAGGATTTTGTGTGTGTATGGGAGTTTGTATCCATTGAAATAAATATTCCCATGAACTATCCAAATGTTATCCCGTCCCCGAGCGCTGTGCAGATGTTACCAATCAGCATGTCACGTTAACATTTCGAGATTGGTTAAATTCCAATCGCTCGCATTGTCTTCGCAATTTTTTGAATAAAGTTGTTTTATGTAGATCGTTTGATTATTTTTTTTTAATGTATCGCTCATGCGTCGCTGGGATGCGAGCGATCATTATAAATGCAGATGGCAAAGATGTTGAAATAAGGATGCGGGAGTGACACAGCAACACTGTACGAGGTGAAAACAAAACAGTGCACGAAGTTTTTGACCAAAGTCCTTCTTGGCCAAAATCTGATACTTCTATGTCGGCTGGAAAATGTTGGTCACGAGACAGTTTGAAATAACGTTAGAAAATGTATGTTTAGATTCGGGCACAAAAGATTATTTCTGTTTTACCACTAGGATCTATGCCAGTTTTTTATATCTTTCGAAATATTGCCGCTATGTTTTCCGTTTTTATACTTATTCAAATCGTTATTTTTTGTTGTCGTTGTTGTTTTGGAGGAAGTCTGTAATGTTAGGGTGTGCATGTGGAATGTAGAAACTGCAGGGGGAGGGAAAGGAGGATGGAGATGGGAAAGGAAGAACATGTCTTTACATAGCACCATATTAAACTGAACCCAAAGTGAACATTTTAACCTCTCATACATTTCATCAAATTCCAAGAAAAAGAATCTGTATTGTTTGTATTGACTACACAATTCAGGAGCGCGTTTTTACGCAAGGTGTTTTTGTTTTTGTTGGGGAGTCAGTAAAATCCAAACAGACGTCCATTCAACCGCTTTCTGAGGCTCTATATCGATTGTCCCTGAAGATAAAAGGACGCAATTATTTATATCCGATTTTCATAAATGACAATATAATATGCCAGTGTTCGATACCGAGAGATATTTGTATCGGGGTTTTGATATTTGTCAGATTGTAGTAACCAGAATCGAAGGCAATATTTGACCGTTCGCAAAAGAACACTGTGGAAAATTTCAGAATTAAAAAAAAAATTAAGTTAAAAGAATTCTGAATTTAATATTTTAAATATCACAATATCAAACTAGATTTGAAAACGATCTAATCTATATTTTTGTTAAGCTGGAGCAGAAGGGATGACATTTTTTAAATTCATACAGAAAATAAAAATTTTGTCGTCACTATGGCAACCGTAAGCGTCAAATGATTTTTCTCTTCGTATTTCCTACGGTGAACTGAATGAGAAACATTGCTTCAAAAAAACTTTCTCCTTTACTGCCTTCCCTCCTTCCTTTTTTCTTTATCTATCTTTCTGTCTCTTTCTCTCCCTCATCCATCCCTCTGTCTCCGGCCCTCCCCACAGACCGATCCTTAAAAAAAATTTCAATTATTATTACCTATCGGATAGAAAATATCACTTCGGTAGATTTCGTCATAACTTACAGCAGGCTAATAAATAAGTAAAGTAAGTTGACTTTAATCATTTGATACGCTTTATCTCTGTTATTATCTAACCACAGGCTTTCGGGGTTTAATTAGATATTTTGATTAACTAACAATGTACAGTTCTTTTTTTTTAAAGCAGCGAGATAACCTTTTGTCACCATGCAATAGCTGATAAGGGGGAGTAAAATGAGTGTGTAGTTAGAATAATTAATCTAAGAGCGTTTATCTCTCAAATGATTGTATGAAATAGTATAAAGACTAAATCAATGTTCGTTCTCTTTCCTTCGCCTTCATTGCACAGAAGTATTATCATTACCAGTTAAAATTATAGGCTAAATTTTGATATAAGTGTCTTATGTTCAAAGTTGTTCTTTATAAAATTTACGATATCGATTTATTAGCGGCATTGTGACACTGGATTGAACCTCTGTTAAATAACTAAGACAATATTTGGAAGGTTTTTTTTTTTTTATACCAGATGCTTCTGTTAACAATATATTTTCAATTTGTAAACACGAGCGACAAAATAATACCTAAGATCTGTTGAAAAAAAAAAGCGTGCCGTTTTAATGTTGGTTACTTGTAGTAGGGAAACCTTTGAGGTTTCTCTAAGGGTTTGTATCTACTGATCATTAAAGAAAGCATGTTTTGATAAGTTCTTCTATTACATTTTCAATACCTAGGATAATCATAGCAAGCCTTATTTAGGATGTTGATGTGTATATAACTTTGATTACTGAAAATTTAACGAAATAAACATTGGTTCATTTTGCCTGTTTTTAGCAGCGGCTGTCGAGATGAACTTGTTTGCTGCTGTTGCTGTTGCGGCTGTTTCTGTGGTTTTGGTCTCAAATGTCGCAGATTGTATAATCAAGTAAGTGCCATATTACTTCAAATTTAACTATTGTTTATCTCAAAGAAGTTCAATAAATTTTTTTTTTATTTTACATAATCAAGTTGACTTAACAGTATCAAAACTTGTGACCTTCAATACTTGAATCAACGCATAAACATGTGAGGTATTGAGTCTTAGTTTATAATGGAAGCAAAAGGTTATATTGCTATTTATTCCTACCTGTTTCTCTTTCATTCTCGTTTGTGCAATCCACTGGGTGCATAAAAGCTCAAGATCCCAACAAAGCGGAGATGGCGATTTGAGAATCTTAAGACTTTAGAATCCCTGAGCAATTTTTCGTCATGTGCTTTTAATCGATTAATCGAAATACTAGTATACTGAATAAAAGTTCCTGAATATGAAATATTTTGTAACTTCGGTTTAAAAAAAGTTTAAGGTTTGAGAGTGCATTCCAAAAGGTTAATGTTTAGTGCGAAGAGGAAGTATAAGAATTAGCTGCATTCTTGAAGAGGTAAATTTTCTAGTGAACGATCCATTTGTGTAACTCAAAATGATAAAGAAAGATAATAAACATGTCCGTCCACAGGAACTCTATCAAAAAGAATCCATTTTGCGAATCGAATCCAAGGTTTAATTTCCAAAGATTATAGTTTGGTCTTCTTAAATATTCTTTTCCATCTGAGACTGATAGTAGAGTTAGTTTTCCTTTATCACTTTGAGTAAATTCTCTTGAAGTAATTCTCTAAGATTTTCATCATCGGCCACTTAAATTTGTAGACTCGTCTGTGTAGTATAGGAAAAAAATGCAACCACCAAGCTTAAAATGTATTTTGAAAAAATGTGAACATCACAAAATGCATTTAAAATAATTTCACCTTAAAATTGTTTAATTTAATTAATCTCTTTCATGGATATTTATATGGGGTCTTCCGATGTGGACGTAAGGGAATTTTCTTTTTTTCTTTCTTTTAATTACATGTGACAATCTGAAAAACTCAGATTCGAGTCATACTTTAAGGTATCGGTTTCTGAGCGAGATGCATAAGACATTAATCATTTGATACCATTGTGGAATAACTGAAGAAATATGTCGCTGCCACAATCCTAAGATGAGATATGCGAATTTGAAAATGTAATGTTGATTAACTTTCTGATCCGACTATTTATTTTTATTTCCAGTTGATGTACAAGTATATACAGCAGCAACCTAGGCTTGGTTTAATTTGGTTGTCTCATTTATTATTTTTTTGTTCGTTTTGTTCTGTTTTTTGTTTCCTGTTTCAAAACAGGAAACAAAAAACAAAACAAAATGAAACGCCTTAAGCCCCCCCTCCCCCATCTCCACCCTTTTCTCATTGCAAATAAAAACAAAAGTTCTTTTCTATGAAATGGCTCCTACAGTGAAGTGGATGAAATTTATGCCACTGCCTTTTTCTCCCCTCTTTCTGTATTTTAATGAAATAACGTTTTTTTTTTGTCTATTACAGCATTCCGCTTTACTCCGCCAAGGGGCCTGAGGGAAGGTTTAGTGTCTTTGGGAGAGACAAGTTTGGTAAAATCTTTAAGGGAGACCAGTTTAATGTCTTTAGGAGTATCTTTAGGGGCGACCCGAAACTCACAAAACTCAACGGGCCTCAGACTGAAATCAAACTGAAAACCATTGAGGATGTGAGTGAGCTATGTGGTTTATACTCATGTTATTCTTATCTTTGTCGATGTGTGTTCCCTCTTAGTTTGTGTCTGTCGATTTATTCTAACTTTATCGTTGTAAAATAAGGGCAAAAGAACATTGCCATGAATAAATTTCTGCATAACTTCTTATCAATCTATCAATATGTCCATCTATTAAACTAGCTAGCTAGCTATCACCCTATCAGTATCTCTTTAACAGGACATTTAAACAATAATTTACTTTGTCTTCACATTAAATTTATGAATTTCAACGAGTTCCAATGTGTCTATGTTTCGTGTAATTTAGCAGTCTAATTTAATTCTCTCAAAGCTATTTATTTACCCATCCATTCGCATGGTATTACTCAATATAATCTATCCATTAAGTATTGCTCTTTGGCATTTGTGAGATTCTATTCTCTTTTGTGAACTTTGGTGTGATTCCGTCCGCCTTTAACCTGTACATTATTTGTTTGTTTCGATATTTCATTTGAATTGAACATTAATTTCTCCATTGGCATACTTAAAAATAAATTTCCAAACGAACTTCTACTATACTTAAACCTTATTGAACAGTCTCAGGCCGACAAGTAATATATTAAATATATCTACTCGTATTTAAACGTCTTTGCATGTTTAGGCCCTTCAGCAAAGACTTGGCATGGCGCATAATAATTTCGAATTTTTTTTATACTTCCGTATCTGATATTCACCAGGCACAAGTTTATGGCCCCATAACTATTGGCACTCCAGGGCAAGAGTTTAATGTGCTATTTGACACAGGATCTGCAGACTTATGGGTTCCCTCCAGCCGCTGTATGAGCAGGAATCTAGCATGTCGTAAGTGGAGAAAGTCGTTTGAAATAATCCTACAGATAAAGTATTTATTTAAAAAAAAAACCCACTGTTTCCATGCTTTACTTCCTTTTTATTCTATCTATCTATCAATATTTCCCTCCCTCTCCCTCTTTCTCTCTCTCTCTCTCTCTCTCTCTCTCTCTCTCTATCTCTCTCTCTTTATCACTATTCTTTATCTCTGTTTTATCTACCTATTTATCTATTCATCTGTCGACCTTTCTTTCTTTCAGTCTCTCTCTCTCTCTCTCTCTCTCTCTCTCTCTCTCTCTCTCTCTCTCTTTATCACTATTCTTTATCTCTGTTTTATCTACCTATTTATCTATTCATCTGTCGTCCTTTCTTTCTTTCAGTCTCTCTCTCTCTCTCTCTCTCTCTCTCTCTCTCTCTCTCTTTCTCTCTCTTTATTTA
>BLXT01007506.1:221598-236197 GCA_019648995.1 Plakobranchus ocellatus | reverse complement strand
TTTTTTTTTTTTTTTTGTCTTTATTAAACTTGATGTTTATATGCTTTTCTTTATATGTACTCTTTTCTGGTGACTTCTTATGCCTTAAAAGGAGCTTGTATGTATATATTTTTTTTTGTGAGGGAAATGATGAAGACAAATTGTTTTGAATGACTATGTGAGTTTTTAATCTGAATTGTTTTGTTGGGGAAAGATTAAAATAAGTTTTACCATATGTGGGTTAGCAGTGCCTATTGGCTATATTAAACTCACTTAGGCAGTATTAACAGATTGACTTTCTCATGGAGAAAAAAAAGTTATTAAAATGCATGCACTCATTATGTTCTTTTTATATTTGTTCTACTTTCATACCAGATGTGCTCCACTGAACTACAAACCTCAGAGGCCAGTGCTGTAACCTCTGCATCTCCTAAAAGCCCTGCTGCTCTCACATCAACTAAAGCAGCCTCTCAACAAGATCTTGTTATGGGTGAAAATCTGTACCGATCACTGGGTTCTCCTTACAACAATTCCTCTCACCTGGGACCTCTCAAAAAACGAGCCAAGCATTGGGGAAAGCCACCCGAGGACGATGGGTCTGCTAAAAGCTGTGAGAACTTACAGAGGACTCACCTGTGCAGGTCAGACATCAGTGGGGCTGGAGAGAAAGTTTCAGATCCAGGTGCAGATCACAAGATTCAGGACATGGGGTCTGTGAGAAGGATGGATGAGGTTGAACATGACCAGCATATCAACCGCAGAGAAATCCACCCCTTCTCTTCCAACTCTCAAAATTCTTCAGACTTCGGGACGAGCTATGGAGGTGTAAAAGACACAAGTGGTAATGCCACATTTTCCCATGTCAGCAGTGATGGTGAAACTCACACAAGGAGGGACTGGCCTGCATGGTCCGATCACCGTGCGGTGGCTGAGGGGGACTTGAATCCTTTAAATCTGTCCATGCCTCGATCACGGCCAATAGGACAAGAACATGAAGTGAGATCCTTTCACAAAAGCAAAGAAGAACATTTTTCAACCTCGAAGGCTGTTTCTGATGGACCTCCTCCCATATCATCTTTTGGGGATTCCTATGCATCAGTTGAAAGATATAAATCAGCAAATCATCGCTATAGAAAGGTCTCTTCTTCTGCCACAGAGTCAATCCCATCTTTCTCACCACCTCCTCCCCTCCAGCACGTGCATGATGACACTGGCTCAGATATACCGTCAGCGTCAGGTACAGTGCCATCTGGTGTGAACAATCGATGGTTCAGAAAATCTGAAATCGACTTGATGGATCGCAAGTTCTTCGCAAGTTTAAGTGATCAAACAAGAACTGCAACTGGAATGGAAAAATGCTCTCTTGTTGGCTTGCAGGCACTTCCCCGTCCCGGATTTGACTCTCATCCACCCACGTCAATGGTTGCCAGGATGATGATGCAACCTCGCCACGAAGATCTTGTAGCCACATCTGATGCAGGTTACCTCCTGCCACCAAACTTGCGAGCATCTGTGCCTGATGTTATGCCGCATCGGCTACCACCCTCAACAAGGCCGGACACATTGACCAAGTTACTCTCAGCTGATTCTGTTGATAGGTCTGCAAAATCTTCTCAGGGAGGTTTGATCCAGGTCAGTGACTGTGAAAAAAAAACCCTTTGTAGGGAAATATGCAGTAACTCTGAGGGTTTCAAAATTACAGAAGATTAAAAACTTATTGCTTCACATTACTTTTTTTTTTTAATTTTAGAAAAATGCTGAAAATATTCAGATGTTGCATTAGTCTCTAAGATGAGTTACAAAGGTTTTAAAAAAGGCACACAAACATTCGGTCATTTAGCTTGACGGTAAATTAGTTGGCATCGACATTCAGATTTTAAGCTCTTCTATAGGGTGATACAAATTAGTCACAGCCTACATACTTTCACGAACGGGTATTGCAAAACCAATGGGTTCAATGCGCAATTTGTTGCTTATAAATTGGATGAGGGCTCAAGACCTGTGTGAGTGAGCTAAGTTTTAATAAAAAACACCACATAAAAAAAAGGTGAAATTTGCACTGATGTTTAACTTTTATGCTTTTTCTAAGTCAAGCCGAATGAAAATCGATGTTCTAAGAATTCATTGATCATTGAATGCTTTCAAATATCAGAGACCTCAGTTTCCCAAAAGCACTTAAGTTTTTTGTAGGACTTTTCTAGCGTCTGAGCAAAATTTTGCTTAGCACATCAAGACGAGGGTGTAGAATTGCAAATTTACAAGAGTGATTTTAAAATTAAAACCCTGAAGGAACAAGAATGAATCGTTTCTTTAGTATAAAACTTTCTATTGATATCCATTTCTGCACTTAAGAGGATGGTAGATTTTATATCTTCAATGTAGGAGTTTGAGTTGAATCCAGCCACATAAATTCACAACTTTGCTCATTTTGTTGGACTGTGACATACATGTTTGATGCTTGGGCATTTATTGTTTGCAGCCGAATTAGAAAAATTAATTTGTGGTTCATATATATTTAAAGTGCTGTGTTATTAAAAATAACCCATAGTGAACTTCCTGTCAAATCACATGTACATCATGTTTATTTTCTGAATTTTCTAGGCCTTCAAAATATACTGAGTTTGTCTTAATGTTTGGTTTAATATAATTATAAAAGGGTAAGAAACACTACAGGCAATGTAAAATCTACGATCCAAAGAATGGAATGACAACTGAATTGATATAAAAAGTGAAGACAAAGTAGACAGTTGCCCACATAATATTATATAGAAAAACTCAACAGGACTCGCAAAATAAATCAGTTTTAGAGAAACATCCAAATGTTACGACACTTAGGCTTCATTGGTGTAAAATATAAAACAGATTGAAAATTAAAACACAGTCAATACCTAGATGGCATCTGTTTGCTTTGTCTTTTCTTAATGTTTGATCATACATTTTATAAAATGACCTATTTGTGTGTGTATGATATCTTGCTCAGAACCACCGTAACCCAGAGTTCCATCAGTGGCGAGATCCTTTATCCTCGAACTGCAGACCTCAAGCAGCAGACTCACCAAGTAGCCTGAGCCTGTCAGTCACGTTGGCATCAGCTGCACCACAGTCTGCCCCATTTGCAGTCAGACACCAGTTCCCTCTGGCCTTGCCAGCTTCAGAATCATCTGTGGCATTGTCGTCGCCGCCCCAGCAGCTCACTTTGACCTCTCCAGCACCATCAAACTTATCACTGCCAGCAACAGCCCTGAGAATGCCTGCGTCTGGAACAGTTCACACAGCTGTTGAAACATTATCCTCTTCCTCTTCTGTGTTTATGCCTATCTCCAAGCCTTCAATGTTGAGCTCTGAAATGAACCGTCAAACAGGCTTGACAACTGTCGTGGGTTTCAGATCTGAATCAGAGCTGAGGGACTGTAATGTTCCTGCGACTGCACCTTCAAGATCGCAGGGTGGAGCGTCATACAGTGAGGGAAAGCTCAAGAAGAAATGGGCCCAGAGAATGCTGGTCGAGGAGAAGATGGAGGAAGACAGAAATAAACTGCTGCTACTCCAAGGAGAAAGAGACAATCACAACCTAATGGGTGCAGCAGATGGCTCCATCGCACCGTCAAAGTTGTTGCCTCTGCCCGAGAGTCCTGCATCTGATAGAGAAAGAAAGGCAACCCCATCGACATCATCTACTGCTCTGGATGACAGGCTGCAGCTCATGACATCCACCCAGCTTGCAGGTCAAGTTGTCAGTAAAGAAAACTATGCATCCAGTGTTTCCAACAGTTCCACAATGCAGCCAATGCAAATGCAGTCGCCTCACAGACTTGTCTTCCCTTCGGGTGCGAGTGTTGTCAGTACCACCATCAGTAGTGCGAGGGCAAGTCCTAGTTTTTACAACTATGACAAGGAGAGTATAATCAGTAAAGCGCTGCGTTCTACCAGTAGCATTAGTCAAATCAACAGCAGCAGCTGTAGCGATAAGAATACTCCACTCAGTCTGAGCAATAGCAGTAATATTGGGAATTCCCTCTTGAGCAGACCAGCACTATCAACCACAAGTGGGTCCAGTATCTTATCCAGTTGTCTGATGGCCAAGCAGCCTTTGGCAGCAGTCAAGTCCTCTATGCCTTCCCTAGCCCCTCCAACAAGATCTTTCAATGCCAGCAGCCATCCAAAACTGATGCTTCAACTCTCGCAAGGAACAACATCCTCCTCTGCCTTGACGGAGAACAGCTCCCTCTCCACACCACCACCACTACCATCATCATCACTAGCAGCATCAGCAACGCAGACAGCGTTTCAGTCCTTAGCAACTTCCCCCCACATTGTTTCTGCAGGTAGGCTGCCATCATCCAGCAATTCAAACTACTCAGCCAATATGGTTTTGCCCTCACCACTTCTGCCATTGGCCTCGCAGAATTCCTTTTCTCCCTCAGACCCCTCCACCTTATCTGTTGTGTCCACCTCTTTCGGACTTTCATCTGACACTCTCAAAGTTGATCTGGGAGCCGGAGGATGGAGAGATAAGACCTCGCCCACTCTGAGTGATGAAAAACCAGACAAGATCGAATTTTGGAAGGATGATGCCACTTTCCGCCACTCATCCAATAGCAGTGAAGTTCACAGGCAGCAACAAATGCCTCACGATGCCAAAACCTGTCAGCAATTGCCTCCTCCCATGAATCCACCCAGCAGTGAGATGCAGGAGCCAAGTTCTAAAGTGGACAAGCCTTCAAACAGAAAAGGTGCAAAAAGATCAAGAAAGAATGGACGTGCTGTTGCCTCTGATAAAGAAAGTCCTCTATTAAATGAGGAGACCTGTACAGGTGGTAAAGTGCCAAGGGGTAGGCGGAAGAAGAGAAATGCTGCGGATGCGGAAATGGGGTCAGTTTCAGCTGCAGGAAAAAATTCATCGAAACGAGGGCAACGAAAGGCTGCTGCGAAAAAAGGAGAGCCTCAGTTGAAAGTCTTTGAGTCAGAAGCTATGCAATCTAAGGATCTCTCAGGGCCAGCAGAGCTCAAAACCCAGAGTATTTTAAGTGAAATGAGGATCCTGAATCCTATAGCTGCCTGCGGCAAAAAAATTGTGGATCATATTGTTGAACAACTCTTCAAATCCTCTGAGCTTTCCGACAGCGGATCGGATGCTTCTCAAGGAGGCAATGCAATGGATAATAAGCTCAACGCAGGTACCAACAATCCAGCCCCATTTTCAAAACCTGGCAACCACATGCCGAAGGGGATTCTCCCTACGGAGAATTTTGTGATCCAAGCCCTGATTGGGGAGAATAAACAGAAGATGCAAACCAATCTCTCAGAAGAAAGTCAGAAGAAAGATATAAAACTTGATATTAATCAGCATTGTGAGCAGAGAGCCTACAGCGAGGGTTTTGCTCAAGGGAAAGTCAAGAAGGAGTTGAAAACAGAGCTTGGGTTGTTCAGAGGCCAGGTGGACAGCTTGTGGAAAATGAGAGAGGACCAGGCCATGAAAGCTCAGAGAGGCACTTTTGGTGATGAGAAGGACTTGAGGGTGGTGAAAAGCGAGAAAGAGAGTGGGGAAAACTGGTCATCTTCACAGTCCCCAGGCCTTGGCGCTGGCTTGGCCAAGACTGTCAAATCTGAGGACTCTAGACAGAAGATATTTGGAGGAAACGGAACATGGATGGGAGAAGTGCACAGCAAGGAGCGGCAGTTGTTCCCAGCATGCAGCCTGGTAGAAAGAGTTGTGAGAGAGGTGAGTGTAACATACTAATATTCACACAACTTTCGGAACCAGTTCTAGTAAGTATAAGTCGCAGTTTACAAACATGAATTGAGATTGTCTCATATGTAACATCAATTTTTTTCAATATTCATAAATATGCTCGTTATATTTACATTAAAAGATTGATACTCTAAAGATGAATTCAAATTTAAGACTCTCCTGAGATAATTTATTTAAATGTCACAACAAACAGGATAAAGCCATACCTCTAATAAAGATAGGTTTCAGCCACAGGGGGTTTTACTCGGAAAAAAAAAATCTTCCTGAAGTCACTGCATCATTTTCATTTAGTAAATTAATATCCAAGAAAAAGCTCATAGTGTCATAGATGATAATAATATAATAATAAGCAATATAAAAGGAGTGATAGGTTGAAAGAATGCACATGTCAAAAAAGTGTTGGTTGCTGGCACCTCAGTTACATACTTCCTGTGTGTCTGCCTTTCTCACACATGCAGTGAAATTCTAAGGCAAATTTTCTTAACCACACAGGGCTTAAAAAAAAAGAAAACCAAAATTCAGCAAAAACCTGAGAATCGTATGATTTTGAAAGTACAGTTTGTTAATGAAGAGTTCAGTGTGCTATGTAAATCTTGGAGACGGTCCAAAGTTATACATGTAGAGAGCTGACCCAGTTGTAGGCGGCTGTTGTGCGGCCACACATAGCAACAAATCATACAGTAAACTGATTTCTGAAGGTTAAAGGAGTGCAAATGCTTGTTGAATGATGTTGATGGATTATTTCATCTCTCTCTCTCTCTCTCTCTCTCTCTCTCTCTCTCTCTCTCTCTCTCTCACACACACACACACACACGCACAGAGAGAGAGAGAGAGAGCTTTTACTCTGAGAAACAGAACTGAAACTCAAAGTGAAATTCCAATACTTGTGCATGATTTATGATCTTCTATCTCTAGTGGTTAAAAACTGCTTTCAAATTGCTAACTTCGGTTTACCATCAATGGTTTTATTTTTCCTCATGATACCAAACTATTTAAAGCAAGTTGGTGCCAATATTGATATGATTGCAATCTATTGCATGCCACGGCGCCACATAACGTTTTGTCAGCAGCAAGGTTTTTGGAGCCCGCTAATGGGAGTTGAAAGTGCATTTAAAAACTACTGCTGATGCTAAAAAGACAGAAAAATCTTTTGCGAATGTTTTAAGGGTAGTTAGATTGATCATAATTAATATTATAATTGCTCATAAACCCTTCAAGTAATAACATTACTGTAACAAAAGCGGGAAAAATCTTTTGTCCCATAGTTTCACAGCAAGAAAACAAAAATAAATTTACAATGAAGCATAATTTTGCTCTGGCTGTTGTTGATCTCATGAATAATGCATAACTCATAATAAGAATCACAAATTATGATTTATTTATGATATAATTAGACATACAAATCAAACCATGCTATTTGGGCAAGTTTGTGCAATCTGCATATTGCTTAATATGAATGAGGAAATTGAAGGCAATTTTATCAATCGACTGTCGACGATTTTAAAGTTTGAAAACCAAAAACTTCCCAATGCAAAAAGACTTCTGAGTATGCACACAAAGTGTTAGTCCATAATATTAATGACGAACTGAAGGCAATTATCTGTGGACAAGTTCAAAGTAAAACAAAAAAAAAAAATGCAGATACTTAGCAAAGTATTCGTGTTCATATATATATGCAAAGATATTTTGTAAACTTTTGGGAAAAAAATTAAAGAAAATTGAATGGTGCTGGTTGAGTTGTTGTTGATCAGCTCATATTCAATGATGAGTTTTGAAATAATAGAAACATGATGCAAAATCAAACTGTCCTTATCATTCAGTGGTTTTACTGTGATATATATGAGAACTTGAAAAGCAGTCCTACAACCATAGGTTTTCTTTCCTTGTGTGCATATTTTGGCAGTCTTGCCATCAATACTTAAGTAACAAGAGTATTTTCGTTACAAAGATATTATGACATATTAAGCTTAAATATCAAAGTGTGCTATTTAGGGCAAGTTTGTGGAATGGACGACGAGTCATTAAGAACTTATAAATCTTTTCTCTGTGAACTTTGCAATCATTGATTAAAGCAGTCTCTAAATAATACCATCATATTTATTTGAGCGTATCAGAATTTTTTATATGTAACACTTTGTAGAACAATTTTCCTTGAACCGTTTTTTTTTTTATTTCTGGAAATTTTTATATTTGCTCTGTCTGAGGACAAGGCTGTGATAAACTACTATATTTTAGTTGTGATTGATATATTTGTTGTAGACTCAAAATGAACATTGGTAGTAACGGCACAGGAAAAGGAGATTTATACAATCCACTTTACACCAAATGAAAACCCACCTTTTCAGGTTATGGGCTACTGACTGTTGAACTCCAGTGGCTATCACACTATCAAACCTGATTTGAAGCCTGCAGTGACTTCTCTGTTACAGTTTTTAGTTTATTGAACAGGCCATGGATGCTTGAGTCTTACTAGGCTTGAAAAACCTGAGATCATCTTTAGTGGACAGGCAGTATGTTAAAAAAAAATTTTTGATAAGTTACACAGTAAAATAATGTTCTTTGAAAGCATGGATGCACAGAAATGGAAGCCATGTATGGGAAAAAGTACAAGCCAGAGTGTCCAAACAATACAAACAGTTGAAATTTATTGTATTTGGACACTTTGATTATTAAATTACCTCGAATGTGTCTGTAAATTTTCAGGTCTGTGGGTCCCCTCCTGAGAAGAGGAGCTGTTTCTCCTGTCAGAGAAAAGAAGAGCTCCCCTCCTTTACCAAAGCAACCAGTGGTGTGACGATTCCGGCTACCAGCTCGCCTTTACCCAGAGTTCAGGCCATGATGCCAGGGAGCTCGGCAGTCCATCACAAGGGCTTCTGCAATACAGGCTCACAGCCTGACGAGAGATCAACTGTGTGGACAAGTTACAGACAGAACAACAACAGCCCACTCAACGGTGAGATTTAAAAAAAACTTCATAAAGACTATATTTCCTATATATGTTTCCAGTGGGATGTTACTCAGTTCTTAAATAGTAAGATATTACTAGGAACTGTTGCGCTGAGGTATAAGTAACCATGGGCATAGATTTAAGCAATTTTAGGCACAGGTGTTAGCAACTGTGGACTGAGATATTAGCAACTATGGGCACAGATGTTAGCAACTGTGGGCTGAGATATTAGTAACTATGGGCACAGATGTTAGCAACTGTGGGCTTAGATATTAGCAACTATGGGCACAGATGTTAGCAACTGTGGACTGAGATATTAGCAACTATGGGCACAGATGTTAGCAACTGTGGGCTGAGATATTAGCAGCTATGGGCACAGATGTTAGCAACTGTGGGCTGAGATATTAGCAACTATGGGCACAGATGTTAGCAACTGTGGGCTGACATATTAGCAACTTTGGGCACAGATGTTAGCAACTGTGGGCTGAGATATTAGCAACTATGGGTTGAGATTTTTGTTACTGTGGTCTGCGAATAGGGGGAAATGTTAGCAACTGTGGGTTGAGATTTTTGTTAATGCATGCTGAGAATGGGGGGAGATATTAGCAACTGTTGGCTGAGATACTAGCAGTCATGGGTTAAGATTTTTGTTACTTCGCGCTGAGAATGGGGCGGAGATATTAGAAACTGTGGGTTGAGATTTAACATCTGAGGACTGAAATGGTAGCTACTGTGGGCTAAGGTATTAGCAACTGTGGGCTGAGGTATTAGTAACTGTGGGCTGAGGTAGCAATTGTGGGTTGAGATTTAACACTGAGGACTGAGATGGTAGCTACTGTGGGCTAAGGTATTAGCAACTGCGGGCTGAGATATTAACATCTGTGGGTTGAGGTATTAGCAACTGTGGGCTGAGGTAGCAATTGTGGGTTGAGATTTAACACTGAGGACTGAGATGGTAGCTACTGTGGGCTAAGGTAGCAATTGTGGGTTGAGATTTAACAACTGAGGACTGAGATGGTAGCTACTGTGGGCTAAGGTATTAGCAACTGTGGGCTGAAGTATTAGTAACTGTGGGCTGAGGTAGCAATTGTGGGTTGAGATTTAAGACTGAGGACTGAGATGGTAGCTACTGTGGGCTAAGGTATTAGAAACTGTGGGCTGAGATATTAACATCTGTGGGCTGAGGTATTAGCAACTGTGGGCTGAGGTAGCAACTGTGGGCTGAGATTTAACAACTGAGGACTGAGATGGTAGCTACTGTGGGCTAAGGTATTAACAACTGTGGGCTGAGATATTAACATCTGTGGGCTAAGGTATTAACAACTGTGGGCTGAAGTATTAGTAATTTAAACCTGCTTTTGACTAGTAAAGAGAGATAAATCATGCATTTCAAATTATGCCATGGCAAAATTGTGTAGCAGCTTCGTGAAATAAGTTGAGTTGCAGGTTTTCTGATCAAATTGATATGAAGGAGAGCTAATCTATAGGTATGAAATTGTGAAGCACATTTTTTTCTGTAAAACTTTCCATACACTTGTATGCTGTCGTCTTTTTCTATGTAAAGAATGTTTTACAGCACATTTTTTGAAGCATATATAATACACTTTCTATAGCAAGGCTGAGAATCGCCCACCTAAAGGTGGATTTCCGTTCATTGCAACTTTGTCATCGGCTCATCGAAAGATGACTTCCACCTTTTCTTTTTAAGAATCATTTTTATGTATAATTTAAAAGAAAAAAACGGAAATGAAGTAAAGTTATTGCTTGCGCCTTTGCACGCGCATTAAAATTTCAGTCTTTTTTTTTGTCTGGCCATATCTAGCCCTGCATAGGAAATATTGGGCCAAAATAGTTAAATTGAAAAGTCTCAATATTTGATAATAGTAATACAAAAATGATTTATATAAAAAAAATGGGCAACCCATTGACTATAAAGTCCTTGTTATGGCCTTCAATGTAAAATAAAAAAGCTTTTTTCTGTTCTTTTAGTTTTTTTTAATGGGGGAGGGTTTGTGTATTTGATATGTTCTTTGGTTAGAAAAGAAATGAATCATAAATTTTGTTTCATCAATTTTTGCCATTGCTTCAAAGTGAAGTTAGTGTAATCTATAATCAGACGGAATAAGTCCCAAAAGCAATTGAAATAGGAATATCACCACCAAGCTCTGGCGTTGATGCTGAAACAAAATTTCAAACTTATCTTGGCTCCAGTTTGTGAATCCCAACAAATCACCTTCTGTTAAGAGAGAGGGATTTGCTTCGTGATTTTTTTCAGAAGATCTGGAGATAAAGCCCACGCCTGATGTGGCGACTTCTGCGAGGGCATCAGCACTCTTAGGAAACCACAACCAGCTCACGTATCAACAGTTAAGAGCCACTGAGAGCAGCTGTGCAGGGTTTGTGGTAGGTCGAGGTGTAGAGGGTCAGGCAGCAGTGAATATGGCAGACTTGATCAAGCATCATCTTGAGCAGCAGGAGGAGGAGGAAGAGGAAGAGAAGCAGCGTCGGCAAGAGGCACAGGATGGGGAGGAGGAGGAGGAGGAAGAGCAGCTTCGTAGCCAGCCAGTGAGGAAATCGCGGCGAGCAAACCGAGGGCAGAAGTATCAGGAGTTGATCAAAGAAGGCATTATACAGCCCTCGCGTGAGAGGCTTACTAAAGGATCAAGGTAAGCTTCCCAATATCAGTGCTGTCTTATGCTTAAAAAAAATAAAAAAACATTTTAAGCTGTGTTTTAGTAAAAATGCCCAGAGTTAAAACTTATTGCATGTGTACTTCTTTGTCCTTGTGTAAACCATTGAGTTACTTCAGAGCAAGATCTAAGATGTAGGAATTTGATAAGAGAGGCATGAAATAATGACATATACTTCTGAACATTAATAGAAAGGGCCATTTTTCAGGGCTACATAACATAAAATAATTGTGGTTGTGTGTTGAAGCTTTTTCTTTAGAGTCTTCTGTGTTTATCCTATTTAAAGCTTTACTTGATTCTACCGTGAATAAATGTGCCTGCAATTTTTCTAGCCAAAAGTGTTTTAAAATTTTTTCCCCATCATGAGCAACGGTGGATGATTCCACTTGAGGCCAGTTCAAATGAGTTGGCAAGTTTAATTTTTTATTTTTAATATCATTGATTTAGCATAAAATATCATTTTGTTCGCTTCTTAATACTGGTAGCAAGAGCTAAAAAGAGAGGAATTAATTTTCAAAAAACTGAAATGATTCTCATTCTCTCTTTTTTTTTTATATCTTTGAAAAAAACCCAGCTCACAAGAAGATTCGGCCGATGCAATTGTAGATCAGAAGAAAGCAATGAAGAGGCGTGCTAGTGAGCGGGACATTCAGTCAACTCCATCCCCCTTGTCAGTGGGAGGTAGCTTGAGTCGTAGTTCCAGCGTTTCATCTCAGGTGGGATCCAAGAAATCTCTTGCAAGGTAGGCAAAGTGAAAGTGATAATTTATGCAGTAGCTAGTGTCATCTCTTGAGACCAGTCAATCCAGAGTTCTTCAGAGAAAAGGAACATTTTGTCAAAGAATTTTGAATTTAGTCATCCAACACTTTAGACTGTTTTCTTTATAGTATTTAAAGCTAAACTTTATATAAAATTTGTGAGCATTAAATTGAAATTCCACCCATCAAAATATAAATAAACATTTGCATTCCATTCCCTGTTAATTTTGTTTACCCCTCTCATGCCAGTTTTGATCTTGAGAAAGAGATAGAGTCACTTCCTGTCTGCTCTCTGGAAAACCTCGGTGAAAAACGCAGGCGAGTGAAAGGAAGAAATGATAGTCAAGGAGGACATGGCAGATGGACTGAAAACGGGCTACATACATCAACGCTTCAGTCTCGCAATACTGAGGCCGCTGGAGACAGTGATGGGCACAGGGGAAAGAGTGGCCGTGATTCTTGTGTGACGGGGAAAAGTAGCTTGGAATCTGGAGCAGCTACGGCCGAGGCGACAGCTGGAGGTGAGACTAGGATCTTTTTGATAGAAAAAGCAAAACAAATGAAGCTTGAACTGAATCTTATTTGGTAGAAAAAAACTTCTTTTACATAAATTTTGATATTTTATATTAAAATGGTTCTCTCTGAATTCTGTGCTGTGAATGCACTTGTTCAGGGATTTTGTTTTTTGGTTCAAAATCTATTGTTGGATTGAAACTGACCAACCAAAATACAAACATTGTTATTCAGGAGTATCAGATGATTTCATTTTTTGTCTGAAGTTTCAAAAAATGTCTTTTTTTTTTTTGTTAATCATTGTTAAAAATGTTTTAAATTGTCCACAGCTGATAACATTGGCTACATTTTATTTTTGTTGGAAATATATTATATTGCTTTGTGTGCATCATCAGAAATCTTTTCGTCAACTGATGACCGCAGTAAAAGGGATGTGCAACTTTTAATTGCTTTAGATCTAGAATCTAATAATCTAACCTAGTCATATAGATCATCTTGTGTGAAGAAAAAAAAAATTTAAAGCTTCATAACCTGGTTAACTTCCAGTGAAACTTCAGCCTTGAATAGAAATTATCATCAAAATTCTAGATAAACATGAAGACTACTTCCTAAATAAGTCTTCTCACTTATAATAATTAAGTTTAAAGAGTCACATTTTGTCGCCTGTGGAGTAGATTTAATGAAAACAGCAAAAAGTTTAAAACCAATGGGCCTCATCCCCAGAATTCGCTTGATGGAATGCCTCAGATGAAAGTTTGTCTTCCAGTTCAACTGGTAGATTTTGAGTGTATGGATAGGAAAAGCTGCAAATTTGGTATTGTGTGGAGTGCCAAAGCTGTTTTCTTAGCGCAAGTTGTCTTGACTGAGAAAAAGAAAAAGAATGAGGTTTCAGCTTGTTTTACACCTTGCACGATTAACAACAACAACAACAACAAAATTCCAACTCATTCTTATATATATATATATATATATATATATATATCAAGGAATAAGGTTTAAGTCTTAAAACTTCTTACTTGCCATTCCATTAAAACTGTATGTGTGTTGTTGTATTTAGATACAAGATTTACGATTGGTCCAGCTTTGACCTCCTTTTTTGTTTGTATCAAATCCAGAACCCCCATCAAACATGAATAATCTCACAGCCCCAGCTGTTACTGGCAGTAGGAAAAGGAAAGCTCGCAAACACTGTATCACGCGCATCTCAGTTGTGGGTCAACAGTCTAGTCCAGGTGAGTTGTAAAAAAAAAAGGTGTGAATCTCTAATCCGCAGCAAATGTGTCTTTGCAGATTTCAGGGCAGATTCGCTATCCATTCTGTCACTGACACCCCTTTAACTTTTTAAATCTTATTGGGCATCAAATCATATCAATGTGCTCATTGATTCTAATAATTCATACCTGTAGCAGACATGCCAGGTCTCCCGATTTAATCGGGAGTCTCTGGCTTTTTTGGAAGGAAACACTCGTCTCCCGATTTCCCGATTTAAAGTGAGAAATCCCGATTTTTCTTGATATACTAATTTGAAGCCTAGAGTTATCGAGTTTGTTTTGTCTGTCAAAAATTAAAAGAAAAGAGAAATACACTGTGAAACACTTTTTCACTTTAAACAAATAATATTCGGTCGCCTAAGTAAGTCAGTTAAGCAATCTTGATACTCTTGGAGCCAGTTTCAACGGTACTTCAACCATTCATCCAATGAGCAGGCAAATCTGCAAAGTTGGCCTACAGACAAACTAAGCATGCATGCATTATCAAGTGGGAACAGTAAAGTTTAAAATCCGCGGAGGATATTTCCGCGAAGTAATAAATTTGCATAATGTGAATGACCTTTGCCCAGCACAACCCATACTAGTATAGATCTATCTAGATCTCTAACATGCACGTGACTACCTAGATCGCCATCAATGGGGCATTTTAACCCTCGTTTTTGTTTGTCTTGTCCTCAACACATTATGAT
>BLXT01007506.1:205070-220979 GCA_019648995.1 Plakobranchus ocellatus | reverse complement strand
CTTCATTGTTATCATCATCTGCCTTTCCTGTAAGTGTTGGTAGGCTAGCTCTATGATTTGTCACAGGCCCAGGTGATTTTTATATGCCGAAACAATAACAGTAGATCTCGAGAGAATTCATGATCATTATATGTTTATTTATTTTACGTGTGAATGTTAGCAAAAAAAAAATGCCAATGAGAATATAATAGATATTTAATAAAAACTGATCCCAAACAAATTAATCATTATAGCCTGCCTTGCCTATAACAGTTGGCAATCATTATTTGAACTAGATCTATAATTGGAAAAAAAAAATATATCAACTGCATTGGGCCTACCTAAAATCTCAAAGAAATTCATTATCATCATAACTTGCCTAACCTGTAACTGTATGTGATCAGGATTTAGAGTAAATCTCAAGGGATTATTTTGTTCATAATAAACAAAAAAGTCTTTATTAATCTCAATTAGTACCCAAAACATGGAAAGACAAAAAAAAAAAAATATGTTAAAGGAACTTATTATCATCACCAGCCTTACCTTTGACTGTTAGTGATCGTGATTTAAAGTATAAATTTAATGTTTTTTAGAACAACAAATACAAGAAATATTGTAAAAAAAAAACAAAAAAAACCGCAAATAAAATAATCTATGATTTTAAATCTTTTTAATATCACTGGGTTCATCAAGGGTATGATCTATATAGCATTAATTTTGACAGTTCTCTCGCTGAAGTGTAATGAGATCAAGGCTTCTTTTTTTTTGGCCCATAAAGTATATTCCTGAAAATGCTCCTGTTTTTTTGCTTCAAAATCCTGTTTTTGGGTGAATTCACTCCTGTTTTCTAATATTTTGGCCTGGCAAGTCTGCTGTAGCATTTTTGTGCTTTAGAGCTTACACGGCGGACTATTTTGATAAAAGACGACCCTATATTGTTTTTGTTAGTTCAGGAATACTGAACTAAAACTGAGGTGCTTGATAAAATCTGAACTAAGGCCTCAATATTTGCTAAATTTTTCAAGGTGGCAGCTCAGATATCGGCAAAATGTGGATGAAAATCCTGTTGTGACATTCATATTTTGTGTTCAAGTGGCCTAAACAGAATAATATGTTTTGCTTCGAAAAATCCCCCCACCAAATATATATTTTTTTTTGGAAAGTTACTGTAATGGAAAGCAAATGGTTTGAAGCACTTTGAAATTTTGCGAAGGAACTTTTTAACAGGAATGTTAGGAATCATTACCAGCGCACCCATTTCTCACCTTACTAGCAAAGCATCTAGCATTTGTGGTATTATGTGACGCATTTGCATTGTTTTACTTTAGGCCCAGTCAATGAGATTGTGAGATTGATTAGGAATCAATGAGATTGTGAGGTTGATGAGGTCTCACCCAATAGGAGCTAGACTGATGAAGCAATTGTCAAGGAATCGTACAAATGCTTCAGATGAACTTATTTTACAAAAGCTTGATCCTTTTTTAAAGTATTGAGTATAACAGTTTTTTTTGTTTTTTTTAACGTGTTTACTCTAACAGAGCGAGCTGTTAGCGAAGGATCATCAAATGAAGTGAAGCCCGTTGGACCGTCTGAAGCAGGAGATGCTTCAACAGCAAACACTCACACTGGCTGTGGATCGAGAGACGTCAAAAGCTCAGCAGCAGCGAATTGTGCCAGCTCTTTCTCATCCTTCTCCTCTGGGTCAGTGCTCATCTCGCCGGCCTGTAAGGATCTGATCTCCGGTCCAGCTGAGAAGCAGGCAAAACCTCCTCGACAGGTCCAGTCCTCGGGATCAGCTGCTGCTGCTGCTGCTTTGGGGAACACAACACAGCCCTCCAGGTCTTCAGAGCTGTGTCATAGTCCTGCCAGTTTGCCAAAACAAGTTCCCGTAGAGTTGGAAAAAACTGGCACATCCTCTCAGGATATGACGGCTGACTCTAATGATTCTACAAGTGTCCAGCATGCTGCCCGCTTTGGTGAAAGAGAAAATGTGAGGTCCTCAAATTTTGGAGAATTTTATATGTCTGTTGACAAAAGAGAAAATTTCATTCCGCCGCCATCGAAAGATCTAAAACAGGACATAGCTGTCAGACACGAAGAGATCTTGGAAAAAAGAGAATGTCTAGACGTGAAAGCAAACACCATCTTTCCAGTACAGATGGAAGCATCGCAAGTGCTGCAGACTAACAATAATTCCACGACTGTCTTGGAGTGTGATGAAACAGATGCGAAACTCCACCCTGTCAGCAAAGGTGAAAGCTCAAAATCTAAAAAGGCTTCAAAGCTCAGGAGCGCTCTACTCTCTGGCCACACAGATCTGAGTAAATGCTCCAGTTCTGATACAGCAATGTCTGAGAAGAAAGAGGTAAAAACTAAAACAAGGTCCAACAATAAGGCTGCAAATAAACAAAACAGCAACAGGCTGAAATCGGAAAACGACAAGAGCAATAACTCTGGAGTGAAGAAACCAAGAAAAAGCAAGGCCTGTGCAGTAAGTGATGAAGCTGCTGCTGCTGCTGGGGTGAGGAAAAAACCTAAAACTTTGAACCCAGCTGCAGGTTTGAGCAAAGACGGTCGGAATGTAACGGAAAATACAGTGCCATCGACACATACGAGCCTTCCTCTGTCCGTGCCGTGTGTTTCAGCTTCAGTTCCCTCTGTTGCTTCATCTTACCATCAGGCAGGGCAACATTCACTGTGCAGCTCAAGTCCTGCCTCTGTCGAGCATAGAGTGGTCCCACCAGTCACCCAGGGTAACAACAACAACAGCCCAAGGCCAAAAAGTGCTATTCTGAGTGCTATTCTAGCTTCAGCTCCCATGGTGGAGCGTCCAACCCTCGGCTTAGGTGGGGCATATCTTTCCTCCAAAGCACCAGAGCAGCTGACAGCACCCTCGGCTCCAGGCTTGAGAACAGCAATAAACCCTCTCAATGTGTCCAGCAGCCCAAAATCTCCTGGTCAAGCAGACACACCCGAAACTGGGCAGGCTGTCAGATTGGTTCAGGCGTCCTCACTGTCCGCAGCATCTGGGCAGGGTTATAAGTCAGATGTTGGCCCAAATATTGCCACTCCTTCTCAGGGGCTTGTTGGTGTGAAGCACACCAAAAAATCAGTGCTGGGTTTTAAAGGCATGGAGGCCTCATCAGGTCCTGTGCAATCTCATAGCCTTATGATCCATGATACTTTACCACAGATGTCGCAACCACCACCGTTATCATCTTCATCATCATCATCACCAAAATCTTCAACAGGTCTGAATGTATCCTCCCCTTCCCCTACAGCTTGGCAACAAGAATCACCAATGTCTATGAGGACGGCAGCATCTACAGCAACTACAGCAGCTGCAGCGACAACAGCAACAGCACAAACACTGACGCTGCTGTCCAGCCGTGGCCTGCCTGTCTCGGTGTCCACCTGCTCAAGTGCCAAGTGAACAACTGCAGCAGCAGCAACAGCACAAAGGCTGAGATGCCCAGTGAACTATCACAGCGGCAGCAGCAACAGCACAAAGGCTGAGGTGCCCAGTGAACTATCACAGCAGCAGCAGCAACAGCACAAAGGCTGAGGTGCCCAGTGAACTATCATAGCAGCAGCAGCAACAGCACCAACCCAAATGCGGATTCTGCTGCCTAGCTGTAGCCTGCCAGCTTTGGCATGCACTGGCTCAGGTGCCCAATGAACTGTTCCATGTTGTCAAACACTAGGTCTGAAACATCCATAGCTGTGTACAGGACACAGTCCACATAATTTTGAAGACATAAAACTGGTTTAATGTGCTTGCTCCAAATAGGTAGAGCCAAATTATGCAGAATTATAATATCCAACTATAAAGCTTGCAAATAAATAAATCTGCTTTGGCCACAGTGATTACCTGATCTAAGAGAAGCTGGGCCACAATGCCAGACATATTGTTCCAGAGTATTTAACGCACAAAGGGTAATTTTTATGGCTGTCTTAGTAGATGTAATGCAAAAAAATGTCCAAGAGCTAACGTGAGCTGTATAACTTTGATGATGAATAAGACCTCTATGTGCTGGTCCTCAATGCATCAATATTTATTTATTTATTCAAGTATGTGTTCAGTGGTAACCAAAAGGTCCTATCACCTTTCTCAAAGCTATTTTAGTTAGAACCTTTTGATTCTCAGGCTGGTGATGAGTCTTGATAACGCAAATGTATAAATTCTATGTCTTGGTTACAAACTGAAGATTACAATGGTTTCAGGTCTGTTTAATAAGCAAGTGTGTACACTGATGACCTGTGAAGAGCTCAACAATGCAAACTTAAAATAAATGTTGTCTACTCCCTCCCACCCCCCACCTCCCNNNGAAAATCCACAAGACTGGTTTCATTGATTTTAGTGTCAAATTTCCTCTCAATGCTAGCAACCAGCAGTGAATTGGAGGAATGGATAGTCATGAAAATTTGTGCCATAATGATTCACAACATTGTGTTAAACTGAAACAAATTATTTTGTATATTTATCCTTCATTAATTTTTTTTTTTAATGGTTGTTCTTACCCCTTGGCATCATTTACTACTTCAACATGCCTTCGGGGGAAAGTAACACAAGTTTTGTCTTCTGAAATTTCCTTTTCTTCAAGATATATGAAGATGTGGATTTTAATTTTTTTATTTTTTTTTTTTTATTTTTTTGATTCCCATACCAACAACGATTAATGTCAGGTCTTTGATTTTGCTCCAAGGGTTTTGTTTATAATGAGTTCTATATTGCTGCATAAATTTATGTAACATTAATCATAATTTACTCCCATCCAGCAGTTTTTACGTCTTGTTTAGTTTGAATGTAATGTTACTTTTGTTAAGAAGATGCCAAGATATGACAAGATTGTTTTAACTATGACTATAAGCACAATGTCTTTATTATATATTAATTTATTGTTGACAAAAATAACAAGTATGTTGAATGTCAAGTCAGTTTTTAAATGTTTATATGTTTACCAAGACAAGATTTTTGTCAAATTTATATCAGTCATTGACAGCAATATGTTCACTGAACCAGACCATATTTGGGGGGGGGGCATTTGTGTCATAGAGCTTGTTCACAAGCATTTGGTTCTCCTTAGTCTTGGAGTGGCAAGCAGGCTCAAACAGGTGACTGGAAGTCGTTTTTAGTTCAGTGAATGCCATTGTCAATCTTCAGTCTCATTAGAATTCTCAAACTTTTGTGCTCTCTTCTTCCTCGCTTCTAGTGGAGACGTGGGATGTCTACAGAAGAAATGTATATATATCTCTCTGCTCCCTGGCAAGTTTCCATATCACACATGAATCCTTACCTAATTTTACTTCTCTCTGCTTCTTTTAGTTAAACTTTCCTCCTCCATATTGTTTAGGGACAATCCTCTGAATCAGAGAATTACTCTGCGGGGCATCCAACTCTGCCACTGTTTACTCCAGGATTGGTTGCTTATTCACTGCAGTCATCATCGATTTTAGTGCCTGAGATCCTGAGTCAGTCTCTCTCTCTCTCTCTCTCTCTCTCTCTCTCTGTCTGCCATAGTGCAGGCAGTCTGAATTTTTTGCAGGTGATATTATGGCTTGAGGTGGGGACCAGCCGTTAATTATTTGTTTGGAATTCAAAAACGGGAGAACCATTGAAATCCGTTGTTGAGCTTGGACATTATTTAATATTTAATTGCTTGTTGGGAGAACACAGTTTGATATTTAATTGCCCCTTGGAACACACTGCCCCAAAGTTTCAATATGTTGACGTCAGGAGAACGAGACGAGAGAAACATAGCTAAATTGCATTATAATTCAATTAGGTCTGAATTGTTTTCTTTGAACAGAAAATATGAAATTTTAGGTTTCAAAGAGGATGAATGCAAATGCAGTCGGTGAATCTTATTCGGAAATAGGAAATATTATGTCTTGAATCTCACCATTCAAATTAAACATGAAAGATTTTTAAAAAAGCAAAAGGAGTTTAAAATTACATTTTCTTCAAAATTGTGTTTCCTCTTGAGTGTTTGATTTTGAAGAAGGCATGAAGAGCAGTATTAACAACGTTGAATCTAAGAGTGAGACAAGCTCCCCTTCATTTGGCTACAACAGGCTGAACAGAACTAGCCACGAAGCATAACACTGACATGGGGATTAAAACCCACCCTTATACAATATATAAAAAGTATCCATTTTATCTCTCACCTTCTAAGATCAAGAATTAGACCTAAAGCACCATGTTTCTTCCATTACCAAAGAAAATTCAACTTCTGCTTTGTTCTGTTTGGCCTTCGCATCCCAACCCTAAAAAAAATCACATATTGGAAGCACATCTGTCATGTTCGCCCTTCGATGTAGTTTGACCTCATCCAGTTTTGCAGCATAAATAAATAAGACGATTATTAGAAAAAGGACTCAAAACAAAACAAAAAAAATTATGGGAAGCAAGCATTGTGGATCTAGATCTGTTTGCATTGTACAATTTAAATGTATTTGTAATAAACCTGGCAGCTGTAGTTTTACAACAATTGTGACAACAATGATCGAAATTACATGCCTTGCTTCATCTCAAAATGGAGATGTGGAATGAGGAAGAGGTGTTATAAATATAAATGCAGACATCAGATTTCTCAATGTATATCGTCCAAGTTTTCCTGCAGACATCAGATTTCTCAATATATGTGGTCCAAGTTTTCCTGCAGACATCAGATTTCTCAATGTATCTGGTCCAAGTTTTCCTGCAACCTGTTGCAGAAGTCTGTGCAGTATTTTATACCCTGCCAAAAATCTTCTATAGTTGGTCTGTTGTTAGAAGCATTAAAAAAAAAAATCTTATTTTTCAATGGCTGATTTCCATGCAAAATGTCTCATTTTGTGCTGCTAGTGCTACTACTACACAATTAGATACATAACTACAAAGGGTGCGGGGTGATAACTGTTGAAAGAGAGCATGTCAAACTATGCCTGATTTATCTAACTTGTGTTGCAGCCAACTAACCTACAAATGCAGCTAAGTTGGAGGATTCTTTAAAAGCAATAGATGCAATTTCAAAATTTCATTTGCAGGGTTTTTATATTGTATGAAAATTCTCACTCCTTTTTTTTTTTAACTTTAAATCTATTTCTGTATGGTGATCATTGATTTCAGTGTTTAAAAGAAATATATATTGTTAATTGTTTTACTTCAAATAAAGATTGTGTGATGATGGTAGATTTTAATTATGAGCATATACTTAATCATAATGATAAATGTTTTCAAGACTTACTTTTTCTTTTTTTTATTTTTATTAAGTTTTGGCAGCTTTTGTTTTCTGTTTAATGCATAATTTAAGAAAAAAAAATTTTTTTCTCTTGAGAAATTGATTTCTTGTACTTAAACTATGTAGATTCTCTTGGCAATGCGAAACTTATAAGCATGTAAATATTACCTCGGCTGCATTTCAAAATTAAGATGTTTCAACTTTGACGCATTGATACTTTTGATTTAAGTTTTGATTGCACCACATTTTATTTCAATGATGAAGATGAATTAAGGAAGACCTTGTAAATATATCTAATATGTGTCATCCCAAATTTTCTCAGCAAATGCTGTATAACAACAATTTTCATTCCAGTTTTCTCCCAACTGCAATCAGTAGAGCAGCTCATGAAGAAAGAGTAATATTAAATGCCTGGATGACGAGATGTATTTTAAAAAGCATAATCAAGTCTTGTAGTCATTACATTTTTATTTTTGGAGTGGCGTTTTTAGCAAACTAGCTCAAGTTGTGGATCTGTCTGATTGAATTTAAATGAAAACCTTTAATCACAATTTTGAACTTTGAGCTGTTTCTTCATGTACAAATTTTCCTATGGAAATTGTAAAAGGACTTTTTTTCTTTTTTTATTTTCTGACATAAACTGATATCAACCATTCATGCCCCCCTCCCCCCTTCCCCCAAGGGATAATCAAATTGCTCTGCTCTGTAGCCGTTCTTGAGATTCTCAATACAAAATGTGGCGTTAACTTTTTTGTATGGCGGTTCAAGATTTCTCTTTTTTGTTTCATTTGATAAGGTAGACCAGGATTTTAGTTTTGTCGGATTGCCACTCACTTTCAAAACATTTTTTTTTATTATTATTATTTTTTGACATCATCAATAACTAATAACTAATTGTTGAATCTAAATTTAGTCATCAGTTGTATGTCTCAACTACACAATTCAAAGTCATAATTTTAAGCCACGAGTAAAAATGGTCTAGGGACTAGTCCTGACGAGTGAGTGAGACACTAAACTAATAATTTAGAGACTAGAATCATTTACAACAGATTTTTGTCCTCTTTCTTTTGAAATTGCTTTGTTTTCTGAGTTCAAACTTGTATTTTCCTGCAGGAAATGATGAACATATCTCAGTGCACCATTACAAAGCTCAGATTGTGGAGTTTAAAATAATAAATAAGTGGATAAAAAATTGTGGCCCCATGTGCAATGGGCTCATGTAACGATACATGTAGTAGCCAGTCTGAATGAGTGAGGAGTTGCATTTTGAACGCTTACAATTTTTTTCAAAAGTCGTATTTTTTTTAAATGCCTGGCTTTGTATTTAAGAATTTTCAAACATGCAACTATGGAATCCAGGTGGCCTCAAATTCAGAGCTCCAAATGTCGACCTGTTCAATGACATTATGTGTAAATTAAAATTTTGCAACTTTATTATTGTACTTTTGTTATGTAGTTAATTCATGTGAAACAATGTTATAAATACATCTACACAGCAGTGATGGCAGTGGCTAGATTGCATCGCAATTTTTTAGCCTTTCATCTTCAAAATAGTCATGGCTTGTGAGCATAATTCATACATAAACTGTTCCATTGTACATATATGCTGGCAAAGCCCACGTAACAAAATTTCTGACTAAAAGTTATCTTACCGGTAATTTCTCAGTAGCGCTGGACTTGTCTTGTTTGTTTTGTTTTTTTCACTATTTATCCTGTTAAGTCACTTTTTTCTGCTCCCAAAAAGAACCTTACATCATTTAAATTCCAGCAAAGCACACATGTAGGGTTAACCTCTCAAGAGTTTGGGATCGGTTAAAAGAAAAAGCCAAATTAAGATAGTCTTGAAAGAGAGCCTGGATTGAAGTGGTCTTAGTCTGTTGGCAAGAGTCAAAATATTCTGGTCCCTCAAAGCAATGATTTAAAAAAAAAAAAGGCAGCCAGGATGTTTTGGGCTTCTACAGGAAAAGTTGTACAATTTGTAAAAGTTTTTTTTTTATTATTTTTATTTTTTTTTTTTTCTTTTTTTTTTTTTGTGCATGAAAAAAATTCAGAACTTACATAAGTAGAGCACAATGCATGTAAGATAAGCGGATTTGTCTTTATTTTACAAATCCTACAGATTCATCAGAGCTGTGTGAGTTTGGAAGCAATAATGCCAGAAAATTTAACTTTATAAGAAGTGGGATAAATGAGAGGAACTAAAACTAGTCTCTCCCCCTACCCCAAAGCTCTACAGTAGTGATAAACACATACGCATGTAAGTGTGAAATCCTGGAGGGTTTTTGGGGTTTTTTTGTTTTTTTTTTTGTATTTCATTTTTCTATTGGGTGAGTGAGTAGCAGGGTTTCATATTGTTTGATATCTATGCTTGCTAGACCTTGCCACAATGCAGAAAACCTGATTTTCGTGTGATTTTTTGGATTTTATTATTTTTTTTTTTTTTACTTTGCAACGAAACCTCTTATTTTGTGGTTGAAGTGCAGAAATGTGTATGTGTTTCATTATCTCAAGTGGTCTCAGAGAGTGATTTTGGATTGTAGGTCTATGCCACAGAGTTCAGATAAAATCCCAAGGTAAAGGGGCAAAAACTACTCCTGCCTTATCTACAGAAAGTCTGTAGTATGTCTACAGAAAGGTTTGCATACATGAAATGGAATATTCAGCCCTCCTGTGTAGGGTTCCCATTTAAAGAGGAATCTTGCATTGACCACAACTCCCAAAACATTTTTTTTTGCGGCATTGCTACACATAACTCATCTGTTGATTTTGTGTCGGGATATGTGTCTGAACTTTTTTTTTTTTTTTTTTTTTTTTATAATTTTTGAGCAATGGAAAGAAGAAAAATGAAAGCTTGCAAATTGTATTTGTGTAAAAAGTCCTTTTTTTCCCCCAGTATTCAATTGATTGTAAAACTATTTTCAAAATAAATCATTTGTGCAAACTGGCATCCAAAATGTAATTTTTTTCCTTTGATTTTTTAGAGATTAGATTCATTTTTTAACTATTTTCACCTGAATGTCAAAATTATGATATTTATGTAGGTACCTATGGTATACATATTATATAGGCCTATATTATGTGATGAATAATCATCGAAGTGTACAGCGTAAAATCACATCTGTGATTGTTGCTCGGTGAACATCATAAAGAACGTGTACATTTTTCCTTTTCTTCCTATGGAGAAAGCCCAGTGTAGTCTTATTTCTTTTGCCCACATATTTGAAATGTATAATATATATAACCATGACTATATGATAATAAATAATGCATAATCATATCAATGCCATTACAATTTACCTGGCAGTTTGTTTTGTAGAGAAAAAGTGTCGTACAAATACGATAATTTTGTGAACAAAACATTACGTTTTTTTCTCCTCTGCAAGCCTGACTAAACTGTCCTCTGAATATATGCCTTTTTTTTTTAAATACATACGTGTGGCATCTTAATTTATATTCAACATCGAGGTTCAACCGATTTAAAGTTTTGTACATACCATCAGCCATTAATGGCATTATTTATTCTATTAAATACTTTTATACTGATTTGATTGATATTCCAGGAGACTTTCCTTGATCCTATGCTTAATGTTTTGCTCTGTAGATATTTTGCATGGTCTTGCCACTGGTTACAAATAGGAGGCAGTATGCACTAACAACTCAGCTATGGAAACCGTGAAACATTTTGTAACCAAAAGAAGCAATACCATGCCACATTTTGCAGCAAAACAGCAATAGAAACCATGCAACATTTTGCAGAAAAAACAACAATGCAAAGCAGGCAACATTTTGCAGAAAAAACAACAATGCAAAGCAGGCAACATTTTGCAGAAAAAAACAACAATGGAAACCATGCAGCATTTTGCAGTAAAAATAAATGTGGAAACGGTGAAACATTTTGCACCAAAAAAACAGCAATGGGAATCATCAGTTTTTAGCTTGGATAGTCTCAGAAATGAAGAAGTAATAGTTTGCTAGAAATAGTAAATAATAGTACAGACACCAGCTTTGCTCAGCAGGTATGGGAACTGTCTGCGGAAACGCGGGTTCCCGTGGAATTAAAAAAAAATTCCACTCAGAAATTTGAACCGCTTCGTGGGAAAAATATCCACGGAGAAAAATTAAATAAGAAAGATGGGGTTTTAAACATTTTATATAACAGTAAATTCTTCTGCTAGCTTCCTAAATGCTTCGTCCCCCCTGTTGTCCCTGCACCCCATCAGGGCATAGGCAACCCAAACCCCCCCCCCACCTGATTTCAGTGTTTTTTTCACATAAGCAATTCCCATGCCTGCTCAGTTTTTTGCCAGAAAATCTTGTTCTGTTGAAAAAAAAATTTTTCTCAACCAAATAGGCTAATTCAACCCAGTTTTCTTCCTGCAAATTGTCTCAAATTTTGTGTTTGGGATGTATGCTTATGTGTGCGAGTGTGTTTTCTAGATTTGGTGCTAGAGGCATTGTTGTATGGCATCAATCAAAAAGGTGTTGCTTAAGTTTTGTCTCACATTTTTTTCCTTCATGCTGAGTATAAAACTGAGCTACATAGCTTTTCTTGCTACATTTTGGCGAAGTTCTCTTTCATTGAGGGAATGGAGAGGTGGCCTTGTGAATTTATATCCTAGCCGTAGGGATGATTGTTACACAAAACATTTTGATTATCTGATGGATACGCTTGTATTTAAAGGGCTAATTCGTTTTATAATGAAAAGATAGCAGCTAGAGCTGAATAGAGGTCAGGGGTCAATGAAACCAGTGAATTAGGTCAACGTATATGCGTTTGTTTGTGTGTGTTTCAAATGTCAATGATAGTATTGCCCATTTTATCATCAAAGTTTGTCTCGTTACACACTACACACAGAAGCAGCCATTGAAGTTAAATAATGGTTATATTGACCAAGCTGTGTAATATGGGGCGTGTATTTTCTTCAATCTCCTGTTGCCTTTGTAATTTAATTTAGTTAATTATATTATTTATTTATTTATTGACTTGTCTGTATAATTTGTTTGCAGCTTTGCTATGTACAGTGCATCATGTAAATCTGCTGTAGCCAAATGGAGTGCACTGTCTTATCTTAGACTTAACAATAGCGATACTGCACATCCATTAGGCTACGTCAGATATACAATAAATATGCCTTTCCTCTTGTTTGTATCAAGTTTTCACTTCATGTTCGTATATACATGTATTTTTTTTCTCAATAAATGTGCAAACGAAAAAAAAAAACGCGTGATTGTTACTAATGTTAGTGTTTTGTTAAAACATTTGGAATATTTGTCAAATTGAATTACGATTATTATAATAAAAATACAAAAATATTTATGATGAATTAAAAAAAAAAAATTTTTTTAATGAGATTGCAAGTGATTTCTTGAAAAAATGTAAAAAGTTTGAGCTCTCTGTAATTTTTTCCCTTTAAACCGCATTGGAAGCAAAAGAAGAAAAAAAAAAAAAGGAAGTGCAGATAATTGGTTAAAAAAAGTGTGGTCACATTGTAGCAACAGTACAATAATATTACTAATAATAGCAACAACTAAAATTAAGGATGTGAGTGGTCAGAAAAACCAAATGCAGTAGCCCTGGTTGCTTTGAATCAAATGACACGGCAATATTGATGATAAAAGAGGGAGGGCAAAATAGACGGTCAGAATGTATTGAAGATCTTTTTGAAGATGACAGGGATAACCAACTTGAAGTAATGAAAATCTGATAGTGTCCAGCTATCCTTACAGAAGATGTTAAGTCAGCAAGAGAGAAAATGAAAAAGTGGTAAAGCCACAGGACAAGGTAATATACCAATAGAAATAATTACAGCCTAGGCAATTTTCGGAGTAGATTTGACAACGAAAGTGCAATATGTGAATTGTGATAGTGGTAAATCCCAAAAGATTTTTGAACGTCTGTTTTTATAGTTTTGCCTAAAACACCAGTAGCAACAGATTATGAACGATCAGTTTAATGAGTCACTTAACCCTATCCCTGCGAGGTTTTTTATTATATCGTATCCGTAGGGCGGGAGTAACTGAGTGACCCAACATTTTAAAAGCAATATAGTCTTATCCGTACGTGTGGGGTAAGTGCGTGCCCACTTACCATATAGTAAAAAAAATCGCTGTATACCTATCCGTACGTGTGGGGTAACAAAATTACCCCGTACTTTACATAGTTAAAATATTGGAGGGTTTCAGAAATGACCTCAAGGCAGTTCAATATTGATTTTCTGTCAATCATTATTATGTAATCATATGTCAAATTGAATTTTTGAGGAATACTTAAAAGCTGAAAGAAAAATTTCCATTTTAAGTATTTAAAAAAAAATTAAAAACAAGCCTTGGGGTAACGAAATTACCCCACACGTACGGACAGGGTTAAGAAATATCCTGTTGCGTATTTTGATGCATGGAGTACACAACAGTCTAAGACCAGAAATACTCGTAATACGAATTGGCCTGATGCCTGATAAAGGACCCAGGAACGCAATATACACTTCGTCAATGTTTGTGGAAAGGTATATATCATAAAGTAATGCTGGAAGATTACAATCTCTGCTTAATTATTTATTATTCTAAGGTCTTTGGCAAAAACGAGCTGTTTCAAATGTTTAAAAAAAAAAAAAAACCTCGATATTGGCGGTAAGTTGTGGAATCAAACTACATCTGTAAGAATTGAATGTGAACACAGAGAAACTTCAAATCCACCAAAAGCGTTGTGATGCGTTGTGAAGCGTTGTTTTTTTTTTTTTTTCATCTACATAGTGAAACGATCTTAATGAATCTAGGGGATATTTCAGGCTTAAAAGTAAATGGAAAAAAAAAAATCTTAACAATCGCACATATGCAGAAGGCAGTTTGTTTTAATAGCAGAATATTGTGAAGAACGTCAAAACGTTTAGATAATGTTCTTTTAGAAAAGGAAAAAAAATGGGCTTATCTCTGAATGTGAATGAACGGAGTTATGGTCATCTCAAAGAAATCCTTGAATCTCAAATTCAATCTTGTTAGCAAAAAAGGAAAAAAAAAAACAGACTTCAAATATTTCGGCTATCCAATAACACTATCAATATTGTCAAAAAAGTATGGAAAGCAAAATAATGGTATTAAAAACATATATAATGTAGTCAATACAATTTAATGGGAAAGAATGTCGGCCTATAAACGAAGAAACAGAGAGAAAACTGTAGTTTATCAGAATAATGTTGAGAAAGCATGGGTGGAAAAAAGACCCATTAATCAGTACTGAAATAAGCTAATTTTGAAAGATCTTTCCTCAAATCTGTACATATGCCGATACAAGGGTTTCCAATATTTAACTTTCACTAGAAAGATTGATGGCAGAAGCAGTATGGGTTGTCACAGACAGGAGAATAACTTTCAATGAAAGTCGTGAGATATGGGCGGTAGGGAATGATTGGGACAAAAGCTTTTTATGGTTAACAAAGAACAAGTTTGAGTGAAGGACGATGATCACCAATTTCTGGTCCAGACAGGGCATAAAAAACCCAGAAGAATGGTATTGTATAGTTTAGTAGAATAGAATAGGGTAGAGTAAGAACAAAGAGTTTGTAAGCGTCCCACTTGCCACGGTTAACGTCTCAAAAATTGCTTTTTGTGTTTTTTTTTATTTTTGTTTTGTGTGTAGTTTTTTTCTTTCTTTGTTTTTTTTATTTTTTAAGGCGACGGTTGCCCACATGGGGAAGGTTGGGAATGTTATGTTGTGCCAAAATGTTCTGTCGGAGCTACAGGTGTACACAAGATCGAAATAGTCCCCATCTGTGCAGTACAGTTCAGAAGACTGTCAGTGTTATTATTGCTGGCCAAACTCGGCTAGCTTTTCAAAAGCATATTATAGGGTTGGCGGACACAATAACCACCTTGTCTTTATCCCGACATTTACTAGGCCTACTACGTGTACTGGCGACGTCTGGGTCAAGTCAACATGTACCGCTACCACATATCGGGCAATGATCACGTCTGCTTCACATGGAATCGGGTGGATTTCAATGTCAAACATGTACATGTTTATTCTAGTTCAGGCTTTTTTGGCAGACTGCCCACCATAGTACATGTAGACCTGCAATATTCTCTCTTTGCTGATGAAGCTCATGTATCACTTACTGGTTATAAAGTGTAGGAGGCCTTGACCAGTGTCCAGTAGACTGCCGTTCCCTCTGCTATATCTGTTTATGTCTTTCTCCTTTTCTCTCTTTCTTTTCCTCTCTCGCCTCTGAATGCCCCCTCCCCACCTCCCCTTTCTTCTCCTCTTTCTCTCCGCTTCTTTTCAGTTCCCCTTGCGATCTCTCTCTCTCTCTCTCTCTCTCTTAAACGTTTACTAATTGGTAGCCATTTTAGTATTCCCCTCGTCTTTACATTAAAAAAAAAAGTTCCTATATACTATAAATTGCCTTCTCACCAAAACAGAGCAAACCCGTAACTCACGTAGTAAAATATCTTTAGAAATACACGAAGCCAGTCCATCTTTTAAATGATATAATATATCTCTGATACGGCCAATGACCTGTCAAGTGAAATATTTTTTTAAACTCTTTTAATAGAGGGACAATTCATCGTATTTTATTTATTCCAACATTTAAAGGTCATGTAAAAAAAAAACGAGGCTCATCACGATTTCAATAATCATTAGATTCTACTACTACTACTACTACTACTACTACTACTACTACTACTACTACTACTACTACTACTACTACTACTA
>BLXT01007506.1:174352-186513 GCA_019648995.1 Plakobranchus ocellatus | reverse complement strand
GAGGCTTGGCATCTGCTGTATCCACTTGGAGTATTATAGATTTCTCGACTCTGTCATTAATTTTGCTATGTAAATATGTAAATGGGGAAACAAGGTTTTTCCTCTCCGTGGAAAAAAAATACACAAGCAAGAAAACCTTAAAAAATGGCAACTTTTGGTATCCATAGCTAATTGTTAGTGTCGTCACGCTATTGATTACTTTTCACGATTTTGATTTCTCGCGATTATAACTTAACTACCTCTTCTCATTCATGAAATGATCAATTACATTGTAGATGACCAAGCCTGCCTCGGCAATGAAGGCAGCAGTGCGCTGCAGATCCTTCAAATAGCCATAAAGCTTCCGTATTTTCGGTGCAGGTTCCGGTTAATGCCCACATTCTTTTGCTGCGATCATTTGAAAAGTTCGATCACTACTAGTCCACACAGTCTTCTATTCTTTTCTCTCATCAGTCTACGGCATGCACGGACATAAAAAAATTATGTACTTCCAATTCAAGCAAAAAACAAATATAATATTTAAAAACAAAAATTGCGGCTTTGTTGAAGTATGCATGTATTTCTAAACTTCTATTGCGTTTTTCTCAGTAATTTTTTTTTCTTTTCGTCGTGAAAGAAAGAATTATCTCAACCAAAATTCCACCAAGATATATGCACCGGTTTCCTTGCATTGAACTTGAAATTTGGAATAGGCATTGCCATTGTTGTTCTAAATAATAGAGGCTTTTCTTATCGATATCATGTTTCCTTTTTAAATTTTGATTTTGTCATAAATATTTAATCTGTAGGCCTATGTAGAAGTACAAAAAAAAACAATTCGTTAGATAATAAAAGCCACTATCCGTCTATTTCTTTTAAGAGAAATTATCTCAAAATATGTCAACAAAATTTTTAATGATTCGATTTTTACGTGTTGGAAGAGATAGATTAGATCTGGTATCTTATGATTCGCTCATTTTACCTCAAAATGGCGGCCGCTACTCTGCCAAGCGTAGGTCCAACTTTTAATATTTTTTTCCCTGTTTACTTGACTTCGCGGTCAGCTGAAAAAAAAAAAAAGATCTTTAATCTCGGTACCAATGGTAAAAAAACTCAATCAAGTCACCCAATTCAAACATCTTGTTTACATAAGAATAGTACTATTAGACGGTAGATTCACAAGTGAAATAAGTAAAAGAATAGCCGTGGACAAAGACACATTCCAAAAATTGAAATAAAAAAATAAAAGAAAACACAAGTATAAAACTAAAATAAGGGTAAAAGAAACACAAGTATAGAAACCAAAATAAGGGTAATGAAAACATTTTATTATGTATGGTTAGTACTATTAAATGGTAGCAAGTGTTGGTCGGGGAACAAGGAAACAGAGATAAAATTGGAAGCAGTAGAGATGTGGTGTATCGGCAAAATGATGAAGATATCATGGACGGAAAAACTCCGACGAATTGGTACTGAAAGAACCTAATCTGGAGCGTTCATTTACACTAAACCTCGGGGGCAACAACAGTTTTTAGGACACATTTGCCGATACAAGAGATTAGAAACTTAGCAATTAGTGAAATAATCGAAAGAAAACCTAAAAGAGGTAGACAGAGAATAACTTTTATTGAAAGTCTGAGGTCATGGGCAATTGGTAGGCCTAATGATACGATCAACAACTGTTTAAGGTTAACTGAGAACAGGTTTGAATGGAGGAAAATGATCGCCAATGTTTGTTCCACACAGGATTCCTAAATCTGGCTTAATCATGGCGAATCGTTTCTAAAAAAAATGCCCTCTCTAGTAGTTTATTGTCCTAATTGTCGCCCGAATGTCCCTGATAATTGCTAGTTTGGGCTTTCTCTGCCTATTTTTGCCCTTAAATTTCTATGATTCTCTCATCCTAGGTCTTGTTCATTGTTTCCATCTTTTCGATTAGTTAGTGCGGATGTTGTCTGATCTACGAGTAGTTTAGATTTTTCCAAGACAATGTTAACGTTAAACTGGCTTTTTTAATGACTTGGAAGGTAAATTTCTTTTTCTTTTTTTAAGGATCTTATAAAGTGCAATATATATATTATATATAAATAAACAAATAAATAACTTTCTTTGACAAATCATGTAGTTCAGTATCCGTTAAACTAATTAAAATATTTTCTAGGAACGCAGTAGACCTATTTGTATGCACTTCAACAAAACAGAAACTGCAGGAAAAAAAACAAACAAACAAAAACGTCCGCCTTTTCCTCTGTCTCTCTAGCTGAATAAAATAGATTAATATTTTAAACAAATCCCTTTCGAGTTAGATTTGGGTCCAATCTAGCTTTACAATAACGATAATAATAATTATAATTAAAAAAAAAATTGTGTGAATAACTTTCCGGGTGTCCTGGTATGGAAATCTTTTAGATTCTGGACAAATATTGTGACTTTCTCTTAGTGATGACGTACACTTCTGAAAGCGAAAGTAGAAAGAACTAGTCAGTTGTAATGTAAATAAATCACAACTAAATTTTAAAGAATAAGACCTGATCCTAAAAAATCTATATATTGATCTAATATTATTGAGATATAGATCTAGGATTGATTTAACGCAATTGTAGTTATTTAATTAGAAATACTCTTCCCTAAGGGAAAACTTGTCTAGACTGCCCGTCAAAGCTTTTCCTTCCAAGGAAATGGACGACGTCGACGAGGAAGCTGTCCCTCAAAATGAGGATCCAGAGTTTGTTGGGATTTTGAAAAACACAGGTAATTAATGATTTAAGACTACTTGTTAACTTCTAAAGTTTATACCTTGAATTTAATTTGAATTTTGAAAGATACAATTTACTAAACAGTTTGTACTTCATCAAGTGGCTTTGAGTTAATTTTTAAAACGTATTTCGCCAATAATTTTCTAATTCTAACAAGAATGCATGATAGTTGAAACCTAACTAGATACAATTTGCTAAACAGTTTGTACTTCATCAAGTGGCTTTGAGTTAATTTTTAAAATGTATTTCGCCAATAATTTTCTAATTCTAACAAGAATGCATGATAGTTGAAACCTAACTAGATCTAGAGCTTATGGGATTGGCGAATCTGCACAAATTTTCATATGATGAGTCCAAACCCATCACCAACATTCTGGTATGACCAGGGCCCAAAAGCCTTGCTTTGGACAGAACATACAAAACAAAACAAAAAAAAAACAACGTTTTTTAAAAAGCATTAATCCATGTGTTTTGTGTTACATAAAACTGATTTCTTTGTATAGGATTGCTATATCAGGTCCATATTTTGTTGTCTATTGAATGACATTTCTTTTAATAGCACAGAAGTGATGATTTTGTCTTTTGAATGACTTTTCTTTTAATAGCACAGAAGTGATGATTTACCAACACTCAATTAATTAAAGAGCCCTTCTTTCTTTTTTTTTTATTGCAACCTTTAGTGCTTGGAACATTACAGCAGTATGGATGGTTCATCATCATTGGTATTGCCATTGCTGTCTACCTGTATAACAAGTACAGCCCCCAGATAGGCCGATGGAAAGAACAACGAGAGAGCAACAATTACAAGAAAATGGGTTAGTGCTTTTTTTGCTTAAAAATTTTTGTTCGTTATTTTTTATTTTTTGTTAGTTGTCAAGCCTTTTCATGAAAGTCTGTAGGGTTATGAAAAAAACATGGCAATGTTGCATTTTTTTTTAAAACGGGGAACTATTTGTGAATACATCTTTAAAAATCATTTAATAAATTATTTCCATATTTCTTGTTTTATGCTATAAATTTATGGAGACATACTTTAAAAGATACTTTGAACGTTGAAACAACTACAACATCGCAGAGGAGCAAATTTTGAAGTAGTGTAGATGTTGGAACTAGAAATTATTATCATTAACTATATCTTGAAACCAGTTCTAATGCTTGAGATGTTGTATGTTTTTGTAGAAAGATTTTTCATTTTTGATTAAAACAGATTTAAACTTTGATGAGTTGTCATAGAACCCAAACTCATAAAATGCAGTTCCCAGAACTGTTAATGGTTTGAAAATTGACGTTTAAAATGTGATTCATGGCCTCTTGTAGATTTTGTTTTAAATGTATGATCTAAATCTCAATTTTTGCAAAAACAAAATTTATAGCTAAAAAACAAAAATCTTAAGCCTCTATTAATGTCTGTAACTTCTCAAAACATTGGGTCTGCTCCCTGTAGCATTGTTTTGGATTATGAATTTTTTAAGAAAGTGTCGTATAAAAATGCAAAAGTAGAAGATTATAAATGAAGATCTAGACAGACAATTTTTTATACTCCGTGGTGTTATAAACAATTTTTTTTGAGAGGGGGGTGGGGTGGAGGTGGAGGTTGATGGTGCAGTAGCTAGCGAAACTATTCAGAAATCTATAGAAACCTTTCTGTTGAGATCCTATAACTGAGACCCAACCTAATGAGGACCTGAAAGCTTAGGTCACTAATATTTGTGCACACACATGTTCTAGGCAGGAGCAAAAATACTTATTTTTAATTGCAAATGTTTCTTTTCAGATAGTTACTTTGAGATTATCATCCTTATTTTGTGGGTTTTCTGCTCTACCAGATACAGGTGTGGCCCAGGATCGTCTGGAGGCGATGGAGCGTGCCAGACAGAGAATGCAAGCACAACTGGACGAACAGGCACGCAGTTTTGTGGAGAAAGAGCGTCAGGTAGGGAAACCCGTGTTTACACCTACACCACCATCATCAACTTAAACAAAACCAAAACAAAAATATATTAAGTCAAAGGAAGGCCAAAAAGGATGGATGAACAGCTTTGCCTTTTTTCTCATTTCTTTGTTGATTGATTTTGCTTTTTGGCGTGCATTTGATCAGGCTTAAATCACTGCATTACAACCCCTTCAGGTTTCAAGGTTAATTTTCTGGCCTGGGCACCATCAGAACTCCATATAGATGAAAAACTTACAGAAAATGGAAATCATAACAAGGAAGCTTTATTATTGAAACTGCTAGTGCTTTGAGTTAGCCAGAACTGATGAAAATTTCCTTCTTTTTAAACAAGATTTTGAACGTAGAAGTTATAGGATGAATTAAATATTTGTTTTTATTTGTGTGTAAAGCAAGGCCACAGCAAGGTGAGCTCTAGCTTTCAGGTTCTATGACGCTGGGCTGGGGCTTGAGCTCAAGACACAGTTTTTGCAGATATCAGGGCTATCCACTGTGCCAACAATGCCCACAGTTATAGAACTAGGAGTGAAATGAAAAGTCCTAAAAGAAATGCCAAGCTTCTGCTCTGTAATGTGATCTAACATTCTTTAACATGACAAACTAAGTTAGTTTCTCTAATTTGCCTTGTAAGAGGGTTATAAAATGCCGTTGCATGAAACTGTTTAGGTTCAATTAGTTCATTCCTCGCTGATGATTGAGGTGAGAAAAGATCTCTGAATTGATTTAGCATGGCTTCTGTATGTACAAACTCATCTTTATAGAGGTGTATCCCACCTTGATCCCAGAAAAATCGTTTAAGGTTCAGGAAGGTGTAATATGGTCTAAAATGGAAAACCGCTTGATTTGATAACTTAGTTGGAATCTTTTAGACTTACTTTTTTTTTCAATCAACAAGAACGTGTGTTTATACAAAGACAAATGTCACTAGAATTACACTGTGCAACACTTGATAATATTAAAATCCTCTATTATTTTTTTTTTCTGGGGGTCCGTGGGGGAAAAAGGGGAAAGGGGTGGAGGGGGTTGAGCGTTGCATTCTCCCTTAGTGGTTAGTATACTAGCTTTCAAGTTTGCAGTAGCCTTTTACAGCACTGCAGATTCTAGCCCACACCCTGCCTTTCCAAATCTTAAGATAATTATTGAAAGTAGAAAGACTTGGCATTATTTAATAATAGAAAGACTACTGTAATTCTATTGTAAAAAGTAAAGTGGGTCCCACGCTTAGTCCAAGCATCAGGAAACCAGGAGTAGGGTCCTGATTGCCCTTGGCATTTCGCGCATTATGAGGTAGTTTGCAATTGCTTTCCTTGCTGCCTTTACTTTTGCAGTGTCTTAAGAGACCTAGCTACCCATTCAGGGCTGGGTGAACACTGAGGAGCAATCATAAATTGATTTTGTCCAGACTGGGATTTGAACCCCGTACCTCTGACTTGGTAGCCAACTGCCCTACCAGATGAGCCACCACTTCCACCCGCTGTAGCTAATTAAAAAGCAGTATCGTCCATCATCATCATCATCAGGTGCCTTGCTTTACAGCGTTGGCGATCATGGTCCTCCACTTTTTCCTGTCCTTTGTCGCTTCTATTGCTTCCAACGATTTCCCTGCCTTCAGCCAGTCTGTCAGGCCTTCAATGAGCTTTTCTCGTTGTTTTCCCCTACTGCGTTTTCCTTCCAACATTCCTGTTGTTACAAGATTCTCCAACTTTTCTCTTCGCATAACATGGCCGAAAAAGGTTGCTTGACGTTTACGGATTTTGCTTATGAGTAGACTTGTTGTATGAGCTTCCTCTAAAACTGTGTCATTTGTCTTCTTTGCTGTCCATGAGATTCGCAGCATTCTTCTAAGGAACCACATTTCCGTTGCTTCCAGCTTCTTCTGAGTCTGTTTTGATATTGTCCAGGCCTCACATCCATACATCAAGATGGGCTCTATATAGCACTCAAGGGCTCTTCTTCTTGTCCGGATGGATATGTTTTTATTTGTCAGAACTGTTTTCATTTTCTGGAAATTTGTCTTTGCTTGAGCTATTCTTGATGCAACTTCGCTGTTGTTTCTTCCGTCGCTTGAGATCAAGGATCCTAGGTATCGTCCATAGGCTTAACAATAACACTAATGATACTGCCTTTCATTTCGCTACATCAGAACTTGCAAAAGTTTTAAAAAGAAAACAAAGTTATGTCATATGTCAACATAAAGGTAACTCAAGTTCACAAAAGGTTCCGTTAGAGCAGATGCGAGTCATTCATGTGTGGTTGTGCGTGTGTGTGTGGAAGTGTATGTATGTGGCGATAGGTGGGTTGGTGGGTTTTTTTTTTCGATGGGTGGGTTAACATTCTTTTTTTGGGGGGTGGGGTATTTAAGTTGGCTACCAAAACAGATGTTTGGGTTTCAAATACCAGTCTCGGCAAAGTCAGTTTTTAAATGTTCCTCTGTGTTCACCCAGCACTAATTGGGTAGCTAGGTCTCTTAAGACCCGGCGAAAGTAAAGGTCTTGAGGAAAGCAATCGCAAAGTACCCCAGAATGCCTTTGCCAAGAACAATCAGGATCCTAGTCCTGGTTCCCCGATGCTTGGACTTAGCATGGAACCCACTTTATTTTTTACTTTTATTTATGCAATATCTTCTTTTCTGCTGATATGTGTAGAATATGTCTCCTTTTTTTTTGTGACCCTTAACCTTCTCTTATGAATCTGGAGTAGATTTTGAACTCAAAACTAATTTTGTTGAAAATAATTGTGAACTTGTGTTTGTGTTGGGCAGAGAGAGGAGGAAAAGAGGCAGGCGCGGCTTGAGGACTGGGACAGGCACCAACAAGGGAAGGGCTATCGCAGCAAGATACGGCCGGTAAGTTTTGCCTGGCTGGCCTATGTCTTATCTCGTAACACAATCTGTTTCCATTACACGTTTTTCTTCCTTTGCCTCTTCTTTTATATCTTAAAAAAACATAGAATTTTTATTTTGTTTCTTAGAACACCTTGAATTTTCACATGGAGAATTTTTATTCCTTAGAGCCTTTCTTGTGTATGCAAAACAAAATTTGTCACACGTCATTTTGGATGAAATTGTTCTTTTCTCTTTTAAATTTAGTACTGTTTTTGTTCTTTCCTTTTCATTTGTTTTTTTGTAAACTTTTTTTACTTAAATTACCTGTATAACCCAACAACAACAAAGACCTGTACAGACTAAAACAAGGTAAAGTAAGTAAGTTTATTCAGAACAAAAGGTTACAAGTTATGAAGATGAGGAATCAGTCTCAAAGCAACACGTTTCACTGGTTTCTCAATGTCTGTTTATTTTGGTGGCATTTCTCATTACAAACACACTCAGCAACCCTGTCTGTTTGTCACCATCACCTGTGTTAGCCAGCGATATATTCCCGACACAGAACATAATTTTTTCTTGGCAAGGAGACCCTACTTGTGTGTGTTATTGTTTGTGCTGGTACAGTTATTATTACTATTATTATTATTATTATTATTATTATTATTATTATTGTTATTATTATTATTATTATTATTATTATTATTATTATTATCATCATCATTTTTGTTATTATTATTATTATTTTTATTATTATTATTATTATTATTATTATTATTATTATTATTATTATTATTATTACTACTACTATTATTATTATCTTCATCAATATTATTATTATTTTTATTTTTATCATTATTATTAATAACATATGTTTTTTTTNNTTTTTTTTTTTTTAACTGTACAAAGATGTCAAAATTAACTTGCTTAAAAGTAGAAGGTTGGTGTATTACTACTGATGTACTATGAGAAAGGGAACAATTACCCACCCCCCAAAAAAACAAACAAAAAAACACTTAAACCTTGAAAAAAAATGTATACAGAAGAGAAATATCAATTAGATTTGATTCCAACAGATTCTTCAACATTAGTTCTAATGGATTGCATACCTTTTTTCATTGCGAAAATGTGACAATTCATATGTTTATTTAACAGTTCAGAGCTATATGTGAAGAGCAGAAAAAAATGCTATTAAAATAAAAATTCAGTTGAGATAGGTCACATGTTTTGCGCTATATTTTACTCTTGTGCTTGCAAAAACCAGAAAGTTTTCAGAACTATTCTGAAGTGTTTTTCCAGTTTGAGCAAATCTAAAAGTTTATAAATCTATAAAGGAGAATCTGATACAATTCAAGCCAAATAATAATAAATGAAAATGAAAGTGAAGAAAACAATACAACACTCTAAGGACGATTAGTATGATTTATAGACTACGATTTTTTTTTTCACCACTTTGTTCACTGCAGTGTTTATGTATCCAACGGTGTGAGTAGTTTTTTTTTTTTTAATTTTTTTCTAATCGTGTTTGTGTGTGTGTATGTTTACATGTGTCTGCGTGTCTGTTCATCTCTGCTGCAAGTGTGCTGAGCAAGAGAACCCATGGCGCGGAAGTTTTTAGCCGTGACGCATCAGGTTAGCCACGCGGTACTCGTTCCTGCCGGTGTCGGCGCCCTGGTTGCTAGGCACCGGGATGTATCCATGCGCCGGCATCCAGATCCACATCTCATCGCTGGCGCCGCGCTTGGGCTCTGGGGCGAACTGGGGTCAGGAAGAGGCAATAGTGGATTATCGTTACTGGAGTGAGATATCAGTAGGAGTAATACTATTACAAACTGGAAAAAAAAAATCTTGTCACTACTGATGGACGTCAAGGCATGAAATCAAAGAAGAGTGTTTTTAGGTCGAGATTCTAGAGCTTTGAAAAAGTAGATGTGTGTGACCATCGGAAAGAAATTGGTTTATCTTCTTCACCAAGAAAGTGAAATCATGACCCTTGTTCTCTGCTCCAGTCTCATTCCTCTTCATGTATTTATTGCTTTATCCTCTTCACGAAGAAAGTGCAATCGTGACTTCTGTATTTGCCCCGGTCTCATTCCCCTTACAGGTATTTCTATTATCGCAAAGCTCGTATGAAATGGTTTTTTTTACATATGAGATCAGTTTTAAAATGTTTCTACAGGCGTCACTGAAAGATTGTAAAGACGAAGCGTATTAAAAAATCGCAGAGTGCAGTGCTTCTTCACTTTGCTTATTTAGTTCAGGTCGTTGGTCACGTTTTTCTTTCATAAAAAATGAGGAAATCTACAGAATAAGATCCCTTGCATCGCATGAGTATAAAGCCTACGCTAAATTCCTTTTTTTTTCTTTTTTAAATGTCCTTATAAAACTGTTCAATGAAAATTTTTCTAGATCGAAAGTGATACATTTAAAATGTTTTAAATTAAAACAAAGGTGAGTATTAGATTCAATCAAGAAAATGAAAGAGAAAAAAAAAAACAAAAAACCCTCCACTTTAAAAGTATCTTTCAAAGCAATTCCAAAGACCTAGACTAGAATGGCTAGCGGTCAAGATAATAAGTGCTTTAAAACTCTTCTTCTTCGGCATCTACAGGCAATACTTCTATGAAGTATTTATTTATTTATTTATTTTTTTTTTCAGTGGATTTTTTTTATTTGAAATCGTTCGGCGTAAATTCATGAGCAATACTTCCTCGCATCTTGGCAAAAACTATGAGACTTATGATGACCCATTCACTGCGCGTGATCTCAGACTTTTTAGCGTTCGATGGGCACAAGGGCAAGATCATTGACCAATATGCCACCAACGCCTCCTCCTAAAGCTTTGATAAACTGACAAAGAACGCTAGCTAGACTGGCTCGTCTCCCTTCACAATTTTTTTGAAGACGGAAAAAAATCGTGACTGCAGATTCTCATGGACCGAACTTCAGATTTTCATGCATCGGAACCATTATAAAAGCATCGTGTTGTCGTATTTGTCTTGATCCAACGAAAATATATCTACTGTGTATAGTTCAGACATATCAATACTGCCATTGTACATGAAGTACATCGCTGTGGATACTTGCGATTTAGAATATTGGAATCAAGGTTATGAAATGTAATCCAGATTTCGACAATTGAGATAAAATATTATTAAAGTGGAGTCTAAATAACATAACGGAAGCTCAGGAAAATTCCAATCCTCCCCCTTTCCCAAACCCTCTTACCCTGCCAAGTACATGTATTACGTATTAGAAGTGTAGCCTGTCGAGGCCTCAGAGAAAGACTTCTTAGATCAGGATTACCTTGGCCTATGTCCACTAACTTACATCGATATTGATAAATGAGATCTACAATAAACTTATCAAGTTATCAGGATATTATAATCTAAATTTTGACATTTGAAACTAAGCATTCAGGGTAATGTAGTTTGAAGAAAACAGACGAGGGTCAGAAATACCCTTCCTCCCTCTCCCCATCGACCCTCGCTCTCTCGATGTCATAGGTCGGCAAGTCTAGATCTGTAAAGGAGCAAACTTACCATAGAGTCGGGGTAGTAGGCAGAAGAGGGCGGCGCCCGCAGCGCGGCATCCAGCGACCTCTTGCGGAGCAGCAGAGCCAGCTGCGAGTGCGGGACGCGGCCGGCGGCTCCGACCTGAAGGGGCCGTTCCTCGGGTGCTGGAGCCGCGCAGTGAAACATGGCCAGCAGCGCCACCGGCAGGAAATACAGGCTTACTGACGATTGCATGCTGGGAACGGAAAGAAAAATTAAAATGACTTAGAAAGCTTTTTTTTAATTGGGAAAAGCCCTATACATGTCATTGCTATGAGTTAATACAATCGATGCCATTCCAAATGCATACATAAAACTTATCTACTGTGGTGGTATACAGGGTATAGGAATTCCCATGGCTATATTGATGAAAGTATGACACATCCATTGAAATATTCGACACTTTCTCGCGCAATGGTTTACAAATTTAAAAAATGGGAAATCTTCAGTTAGGCTCACATTGTATCGTAATCACCTCAAACCTTTCTGTCTCAGGTTCGAGTCTACCACTGAGAGCCTGAGCTGACGATGCCCTAGACGTTTGAGATCACTTAGTAGTACACTTACTTACATAAGAAATGTAATTTTTTGTTGATATATGTTAAAAGAAAGCAGAGAGAGAAAAAGAGAAAGAGAAAGAAAGAAAGAAAGAGACGGAGAGAGAGAGAGAGAGAAAGAAAGAAAGAGACGGAGAGAGAGAGAGTGAGCGAGAAAGAGAGAGAGAGAGAGAGAGAGAGAGAGAGAGAGAGAGAGAGAGAGAGAGAGAGAGAGATATAGTTTGCTGGAATCAAAAACGTGTAGAAGAGTGTACTATGGAAGTCAATGTGATAAGCTGCCAATTTGAATTGAATGTCCTCTGGTCCCATGGGGACAAACGACACCCACCTGCAACTTGTGATGTTCCTACCAGAAGAGATGGCAGACGACCAAGAAACCTTACTGACACATGCACATTTTCAGACAGTAACGGGCTAAAACTCTGAAGCCCATGATGTTTTTGTTCCCTTCTCCCTTAAAATTTCATTCCGCTCTCAACTTTTCCTTTACTTCCTTCTCTTTCACTTTTTGCCGCTTTCTCTCTCTCTCTCTCTCTCTCTCTC
>BLXT01007504.1:1201069-1211300 GCA_019648995.1 Plakobranchus ocellatus | reverse complement strand
TCCGGCACAAGTACGAGTTCCATAAATTAGGTTGGATGTTCAATGTGTAAGTCTTGCACAGTACGAGTTCCATACATTTGGTTATATGTTCAATATGTAAGTCCTGCACAAGCAAGAGTTGCATTGATCAAATACCGCAAAACAATAGGTTTAAGCATTTTGAAGATGGTCTAGTGGTCAAAAGAAATGGTAGGTTATAATATAGTAAAAGAATAAAACCACCAACTCAAAACTTATTTCGTTCCATTTGAACAACGCTCTGTGCAGTTCAAATAAGTTTTCAAGTTGGTGGTTCTCTTATTTGCTTTATTACTTGACTAGCTATTAAATATTGAAGTCCTCAATTTTTTACGTGTATGTGTGTGTGTTTGTTGAATTTACATTCTAAGCAAATCTTAAAATCATTGCAATGATTTTCGTTCTTTTTCCAGAAGCCTCAACAATAATAATGCTGCGATAAGATGATAAACGTTAATTAGAATAGATAAATAAAAGTTGTGATAGCTATGGTCGTTGGTTCCCCGATTATTTCACGGTCTCTTTACCTTTGAAATACAAAAACAGCGTTAAAAAAGTTTAAGTCAACTGAACTTTGTATTGCTCTGTTCCATAGTAACTGCCTGATCACAAGTTCCACTCCAACTTCCGAGTTTACATCTACAGAAGATCTGGTGCCAGGTCAGATGTATAATGCCACAGCCCAGTGCCAGATGTTATACGGGTCTAACTCCAGACCTTGCTTGGTAAGCCAGTTTGGAGATAAACTAAATAATCATTTCTTGATGAAGCGATGTAAGCATGATTTTAAGCAACATATAGATATGCATCAAACCGACAACATTTGAAACTGTCTTTCTTAAACCGAAGTCGTACATTCCCATACCGGCACAAATGTATATGGAACTACAAGACGTCTAGCTTATCTCGAGCTTAGCTCGATAGGTTAAGAATCAAAACTAGAAAAAATATTTTTCGTTCTGGGAATCACTTGATCAGCATACGTCTAAGAGCATCCTGGCAAAAAACTAGCAAGACGACATCTCAAATGATCAAATCAGGCAACGATAAAACGGTAGTCAATGAAAGATGAAAGTGGAAAGAAGGGATGATGTAAGATTAAATAAATTCTTTGACAATTCCAAAAAAAAAGAACTACACTCTGAATATAAGAAAATGATACATGTAGAAGCAAGATTAGTTAAAGACAGCATACATTACTCCTAGGATTAGTTGGAAATTTGCCTAAAGTGTGATGGGATCGCTCTCAATTAATGGTTGTGGCTCATACCCTGCCAAAGAGTTGAAGGCACCGATAACCACTGCATTTGATTTCCGTTTCCCTTTAGTTAATGTTGACGATGTTTAGTTATTGTCATGGATGAGGATTTCATTGACACATAATAGAAATCTTCGTGTTTCTAATCTATTCTCTTCCATTTCTAGGGTAGAAGCTTCTCTAGTGTGAGCGATATCTGCACGGCCATGTACTGCTCGAGAACCTCGTCAACATGTGCCGAGCACTTCGCTGCAGAAGGAACCTCTTGTGGGAACAAAAAGGTGTGGCTCTCATTGTTCAGCTGTTGTCCTTTTTTTTTTTTTTTAATCAATATTTAAGTTTAAATTTCAGGAAGGTTAAACTCGGTTTTAAAAGTATCTAAAAGTCATTTTTGGGACGGTTGTCTGGAAGGAAGAAGGCGATGGTGGAGGAAAGGGGGTGGAGAGGGGTAGGAGGAGAGCAAAAGTTTCAGTTTGTTTCCTGTATCTTTTGTGATGTCCGTGTCTATTGCTGGGCTGCCAGCTAGAGCCGTTCATTGCAAACAAGAGAGTAATATCGTCATGAGTTATTCAACACACAATTGTCCCTCTGTGATTAGTTATTGTACTTTAAATAAACTCAATTTCCGTGCAAAAGTAAATTCGTTGAAGGAAAATAGGTAAGCAAATTTGCCACCGCAAAAGCAGATCATTATAATACATTCACTTTTTCTTTTACAGACAAAGAATATTCAAGTATGATAAATCATATTATTTATCTGCCACAAAAATCTTGTCCATGCAGTTTTAATAAGTAAGAGATCAAGTTGTGCAGATGAGTTCTGGGTATACGGGTATACACCGACCATTTTATGGCAAATTAACGTGGTAAAGTTGGATATTCTATTCATCCTACTTTTCTCTCCTCAGTGGTGTCAGATGGGCCAATGTGTAGAATCAGATCAGGCTCCAGAAATGGATGGTACGAATGTTTTTTTGCTCTTGGAAATGACACAGATTGTAGTTGTCCAAGGCAGCATAGTTTTGAGAAAATTGATGTCAAAGTTTCAAGCTGCAACAGTTGTGATTTTTGTTTTTTGTTTTTTTTTCAGTTTTTTTTTTTTTTCATTCATTCGTTCTTCTAATTTTCTTACCGTTTGTGACGGCTAAGGAGGCCTCAGTGATCCCAGATATTTTGTTTAAAGCGAGATAATACGTGACAGTGTTATTATGTGTAATTTCCACCTACTCATTTCAAGGCAGCGATTTGTTTAAACCTTTAAAAAAAAGAGTTTGAAAAAGAACCATAACTTTTGCTTCACCATAATTACAAACCAAATCAAATAATGATGACTGCATACGAATTGTATTGTCTGCAGATGAACTTAAATGAGTCTCAAATATAGACACAAAAACCGCTACGAAGATTCTGTTGTTCAGGGTAGCAACGAAATTTGTAAAGATTGTACTGGTATATGACAGCTTGTTTACAATATAATGACAATTTTAAAGTGAGGTTAAGTTTTCAGACTTGAAATCCTGACAAGTGAATCGGGTATGCTTGACAAATGAGTCGTATTAAAAATCCCTTGTGTGTCTGCATCAGAGTCCTACTCCCCTCAGTGCATAAGCAGGATTTTAATGACAAAAAGATTCTGGGTTCAGTATCTTCCAACTAAGCAGTGTGCCATACATGAGCCAATCACGATTTTAAAAAAAATGTAGATCATAAATAGAAGAGAATGGCGAAGAACGAAGAAGAAGATGATTATAAAGAAGGAAACAAAAGATTATATATTCATATTGCGGCGTTGCCACTATTATTACTACTGCTGCTGCTGCTGCTACTACTACTACTACTACTACTACTACTACTACTACTACTACTACTACTACTACTACTACTACTACTGCTGCTGCTGCTGCTGCTGCTGCTGCTGCTGCTGCTGCTGCTACTACTACTACTTCTACTACTAAGAAGAAGAAGAAGTAGAAGAAGAAGAAGAAGAAGAAGAAGAAGAAGAAGAAGAAGAAGAAGAAGAAGAAGAAGAAGAAGAAGAAGAAGAAGCAATACTGGTGCATACTTACAAATATCATTGTAGAAAGAAACCCTAAGAGTATCATAAACAAATCATTGGGTTTTCACGTCACTATCACATCATTAGAAAGACAGCAGGGTCAGATGAAAGAATAAGAATTGCTGATTTCCCTCTGCCTTGCAGACTGTCCTTTTGGTGACACGGCGCTACTTGTCCAGAATAGATTGTCGTGTGAGGAGTACATCACAGACTCACCTGCAGCTTGCTATAATGATGATATCAGAGAGGAGTGCTGCAGATCTTGTGCTCAGATTCATTCTGGCAGTGAAGGTTAGATCACAATTATTAGTGCTGTACAAAGTGGTGTGGAGTTAAAAAAAAATTCACAAATTTAAACAGAAAATAATAAATTTTGACAAGGAGTATAGGAATGGTAATGAAATTCTTAAGATACGATGAGCTCAAAGATTCATGAATTGAAACAAAAGAAATGAAGGATAAAGTTTTTATTGAGTTTAAAAAATGGGTACTGTTCTGTTGTGGAGATCAAGCATTTCTGAATTTTAAAAAAATTATGTTTTAACAAAAAGGATATGAATGATAATAGAATAAGATCTGCTCAAGTGATGTGGAGCTCAATGACAATGAGGATAATGATATTAATATTAAGATAATAGATATATGGAGTGAGCCAAAGGGAGTCAAAGTAAAAGAATTAAACTGCCATGACCTTTATAAGATGGCTAAACATTTTTTTTTTCAAGCAACTTCATGAGTATAGGTCTGTTTTAACATTTGCGCCAATTCTCCCTCTAATTATCCTTCCAGTCTGCCCTTACGGTGATAAGCGGAGAGGATGCACCACAGAAGTTTGTGATCAGGTCTACCCTAACGGCACGCTGCTAGCTGATCTGTGCTGCGAGACGTGTAGCTATAACGTTACAACCACGTGTGAAGACGTGGCCAGAGTAGACGGGTTTACGTGTCGGGAGAGGGTGAAGACCTATGGCAAACAAGAGTGTTATAACGGGACAGTAGCGTTCTACTGTTGTGAGACGTGCTCTAACCAAAGGTTGGATTTGGAAGGTAAATCTGATTGAGGAAAACATTTCGCAACTGTCTTTGGTGTCACTAAAAATATTTTTAAAATATTATAATCTTTTTAAAGAATGTTTTTACATGGAAGCATAGGACAAATTATAGATGTTCTTAGCAAGCTTCGATAGGAATATATGATTTGGTTTTGATTTATTCTGTCGTTTTTGTTGTTATTGCTATTGTTGTTGTTGTTGTTGTTGTTGTTGTTGTTGTTGTTGTTGTTGTTGTTATTTTTGTTGTTGTTGTCGTTGTTGTTGTTGTTGTTGTGTTCTTTTTGTTGTTGTTGTTTTGTTGTTGTTGTTGTTGTTGTTGTTGTTGTTGTTTTGTCATTGTTTTAATTTTATTTTTATAATTTGTGACTTATCAGCTCAGCAAATCAATATCAATACATCCAAAAAGGTAAATATTTTAGAAAAGCTTTTAAAAGATACTAAAATCTCAAGGTAATCAGTGCTGATCATACCTCTTTTTAGGTAATTGTGACATGTGACATTGTATTCTACCTATGAAATGTGACGTCTCATTTTTCACTTTTCAGGCTGCGAGTACGGTGACCTCATCACGGGAGGCTACTGCCAAGGTGAAGCAAAGAGCGATTACTCTGGCTGCGACAGGCGCCTTAACTCCTTTTGTTGTTTGACCTGCAATCCCGATTACCAGAGACCTGATGACGGGGATCCAGACAGTGGGAGGCCAACTGCTCCGAGTTCACTATTAGCCTACATTCATATTGTTTGGTTGATACTTACATGCATAGGCTACCGGTAGTTGAGATTTTTGTTTTTGTTTTTTTTTTTTTTCTGAGAAAATAAGTTTGAGTCGAGGGGATTGCCTTAACCTAGACAGAATCTTCCAACATTGTATTTCAGATTTCCAACTGGAAGGCCTTCAACATTCATTTCTTGATCTGAGTGCAGTGCTGACTGGATAAAGTCAAAATCTCGAAATCTGATTAATGAATTTAAGTAAGTACAAAAAAGGATAGAGAAAAATCAAATAGGACTGCCAGTGGGGACTGAAGCTAAGCAAAATGTTCTCTTTCAGAGAGTTAATTGTAAGTGCAATCCGGTGCATCTCATTTCTGATATTTGGGCATTAGTGATGATAAAGAGTATGAGAAAGTGAAAGTTCTTATGGATTTTTAAAATATATATATATATAAAAGAGCGCAATAAATGCGGATAATGTCAGACCTATCGGACAACAGTCATCAATGGAGAGAATGAAAATGGTGAAGAATTTGAGAATCACCGACTTACAATTGTTTTCTAAAATTGGTGGTGGCATAAAGAACCAATTAAAGTTATGCATTGTGGGATCATTAAAAGCAAAATATTTGATCCCAATATTACTCGATCTTTGCAAGTTTACATTTATTATTTATTATCAGTCATGTAAAAAATCATTTACGTTTATGTGCAATATGTGTTAAAAAGAGTGATAAGACTAAGTTCAAATTGTTTGTCTCGGAAAATCTTTAAAAAATCGTAAAACGTAACATTGTAATTTTTTTAATTAAACAGGCTTATGGAGAGTTCTGGTTTGCGATTTAGCTTTTGAGATCTGTTGTTTGTATTGGTTCGTTGATACATGTAAATATCACTATGTTGTCAATAGTTACCGGGTTCAAATATGGACGTGTGAGGACGGAGAATGAGAAATTGATAAAACAAGAAGAGAAGGATGGGAAAGAGGGAAAGACTGGAGGTAGTAGATGAGAAGAGAGGATTAGAGGAGATTTCTTTCATATAAAGCAAAGAAAGTATTCGCCCAATGACAGAATGATATATTACAGAGCCAGAATTAGAGTGCGAGAGAAACAAAGGCAGAACGACAAAAAAAAGGTGCAGGTGTAAAAGTGGGACTTGGAATCCGAAATCTTTGGAGGGAAGGGGTGAGAGGTAGTGTGACAGAGAAAGACAGAGAGAAGAAAGTACAGAAACGAGAGAGAAGTAGAGAGACTGAGTCAGGAAGAAAGGTAGATAAAAAGAGAGAAACAATTAGATAAATAGAGAAAGAGGTAGATGAGAAAATTATTATTTTTCAAAATTACAGCCGAAAGACTGCATCGGAAGAGCTTGGGAGAGAGAGAAAGAGAAGGAGCGAACGAGAGAGATAGAGAGAAAAAAAAAGAAAAGAGAGAAAGAGTGAAAGGAAGATGTTATTTTTCAAAACTATAACAGATTATTCAACCAAACTATTTCAGCAAAATGTTTTTCACACCTTCATTGTTTTTGTTAGGAGCCAGGCATCACACGCACGCTTAAGAGAGGCAAGAAGTCTAGGGAAGAGGAAGAAGTGAATAGAGTGAGGGTAAGAGTCTGCAACTCCAGCACTGGTCTATGTACGTGCTGAGAATGGTAGACTCTCATCTCACTCTTACTGGTCCTTTCCAGTCCATGTAGAGTGAGAAAACTGCAGGTAGTGCAAAAATGGGTTGGTCGCTTTGCTGTTGAGAAATTTGAATAGGATTAACATACAAAGGAGTCAGTTTTGCCAGAAGTGGACCTGTAGATGGCTGATATAAAAAAAAAAGCAGTCTTTTTTAAAAATCTATGGGAAAAAAATGGAAAAATAAAAAAAAATTCTGTTGTGAAGGATTTGCATATAAATTCAAATTGAACTTTAAAAAATAGGTACGAAAAGATAGTTGTAGATTTTGAAAGTTTGGATTCTTGGACAAAACGCAAAAGGCTGACCGATGTGAGTCTATGTCAAGACGGGATTAAATGGAGAGCCATGGTAGGCTAAGTAGATAGCTAGCAAACCTGACACGTGAAGCAAGTTTACTGGACTAGAAAGGTACTCGTATGTAGAGGGTGCAATGCTCGAAACAAAGATATATGGCAAAGACTATGCAAATCTAGATATTGCCCTTGGCACGCAGTCTTGGTGGCTCTGGGGATAGTAAATCCGCCCTGGATTCTAAAGAGATGGTCCGCTGAGGTTTTGATCCCAGCAACAACTCTCAGGCAGATGGATGCCAAAATGCCTGAGATCATGGAAGTAGTGTCTGTGCTATGTGACATAAGCATCGCTGTAGAACTTTGCTTCTCGCTTTCCATGTGCCCTCAACGCGAATCAGGCAATGCTGAGACGAGCGCGAAATGTTTATCATCTGTGTCATTTCCATCTGACCCACCAATAAAGATGCTTCCCAGCCTGACAGAAATCACGAATTTCTTTTTTAAACTGTATCTTTTGCTTAGACCGAGCTTTACATTTGTGTTTCCTTTACAGAGTGCTGTGTCAATCGTTAATATCTAAGCTTCGTTCTCTTCAAACTCTCTGACTGTTGGTGAAATTTTAGAGTCCAATTAAAACCAATAAAAATCTTTCAAAAATAATTATTTATAAACACTATTTTCATCTCTCAAACTAAAAGCACATTTTCTTTGGGGAAAAAAAATTAAAAATGGAGCAAGTTATGTTAGGAAATAATTTTTACAATACTTTTACTATACAGGGAAAGAGATTACAATATTAAAATGAACTTAATGAATTACTATCGAACATTATTATTTCAAAAAGGCGCACAAAACCTTGTACAACAATAACTTAAAATAAAAATCATTTCATCGATTTATTTACAGAATATCTCTTGAAAGTATTTTATGTGCGTATGTCGTAAAGTCAATGTTCTTGAAATTTTATCGATTTTTTTTTTACAAAATACCTCTTGAAGGTAATTTATGTCTGTCTGTCTTATACTCAATGTTCTTGAAATAAAGATAGACTGAATCATAGTAATTCAATAAATGTGTTGATTATTTTTTCTTTGGGATATTATTTAATATTTCGCTGTTGGTTTTGACACAACAATGTTTTTGAAACATTACTCGCTTGTGCATAATAAAGGAGAGCTTACTGAGAAACTTATATAAGAATTTGACAAGTTCTTTTAAGTTTAACAATATTGATCAAGAGACGGAAAAAGTTGTTGCTCTTGATAGTCAGTTGTTGAAAATAAATGAAGATAAGCGTTATTATTAAAATTCCACTTTGACAATTAAAAAGGTGATAAAATATTGGCATTTTCAGAAAATCGAGACACTTGAAATGTTTGAAAAACTTCTGGGGCTAAATTGCTGATAGCTTCATCAGATAACTACTATGTCGCAAAATTGATCCTTTCTTTTTAAATTATGCGAAATCAAAACAAAGAAAATTATTATGCCATCTTCAGCTGACTTCTAACGTTTAAAAAAAATTTGGTTCGCACTCAACTTCTCATATAAATGCAAATAAGTATTTAATGCCAAGACAACAGTAAATATTTTTGTGCGGCGATGTTCGCACCACAAATCAATAGTGCACTTTTTTATGTGTGACCTACAATAAATGACGTCATTAAAATAATGTTTTGCTTTCGTTTGTCTCTCGTTTTTTGCTCGTCTTGGAAATAAAAACACCAACTTCAAACATTTTTCTTGATAAGCATTCAAATAAAACTATAATTATTTTTATCTCGGTTGAAAAAAAAAAAAAACAATGAATCGTTGGGTTTTTTTTTCTTTCATTTTTTTTATTTACTTGAAAAATATATTTAATTTCTTCTTTTATTATTTATTTTATTTGAGAATATTTTTAACGAGCCGTATTTATTGATGCTTTATATTGCAAATAAAATCTTGAGTCTAAAATCGGTATCTTACCTTAGTTGTTTCTGTGAAGTCAAATCAAAAACCAAGCATGAACTGTCCATACCCAGCCTCACTGTACACCACCAGAAAGCTTACATTGTCCTCGAACTGAGTAAATTTTAATTTTTGCACGTTACAGGGTCATATTATCTGCCGATCTGTGATTGGCCATTTTGGAATGTGCTGGCCAATAGCACGTGTCAGTTATTTAGTCTTATATTTGAAGTGATTTCCTTTATTTTAAAACATTTCCCAGTCTTCTTAAGTTCAGATTATGTTAATTTTAAAAAAGCATGGTAGGTAGAGTCTTATCTATTTCAGTCATCAAAAAAGTAAACTAAAAGAAAAAAAAAAAAAAAAAACAAGAACAGGATGTTACAAGGGACAAATAAATAAAAACCTGTTGCTTAAAATCTTAAAGGTTTTTTTTTAACTTCATGTAAAGAATTTATTCATTCTTGAAATTCTATACCCGAAGAAAAAAAAATTTACACGCAATAATTTTCGCTCTCTCTCTCTCTCTCTCTCTCTCTCTCTCTCTCTCTCTCTCTCTTTCTCTCTCTCTCTCTATCTATCTATCTATCTATCTANGCTCCTTCATCCCAATTGCACCTTTACAGTTTGATATCTTTGAAACTCCTCCGCTCCCCCCCTCAAAAAAAAAAAAAAAAATCACTCTCCATTTCTAACAATAAAATGAATTGTTCAAACTCTAAGACCAGGATAATGTGTCAAATCTACCTGCCCTGGTCTCGTACTCGCCATCCAGGCAATGCGACCAGGTCAATACAGTCACTGTGCTAATCAACTTCCCACCACTTTTGCCGGATAAGAATCTTAGGAGCCGCATCAGATAGCCCAAGCTACTCTGTAACACAATGGAAATCTTTGACACTCCTCTGTTTGCCAAAGGTTAGTTTTTGTTGTTTTACGTGAGTTAAGCTGAAGCCAAATTAAAATAGCCATGGACCTGCACCCTGCAAAATTGAACCTACACGATTTTTTTTTTTTAAGTAGGCTACTGTAAGGCTAGTTACGCGCTACGATTTAGCAGCCAACCGTCTATAATATATTAGTCGAAAACTATATCTCTGAATTCACCAAAAGCCGTGGCATTTCTCAATTTAACTAAAATCAATAGTAGGCTGATTTTACAACAAACCTGATTTTTTTCTCCTTACCATTCTACTGACAATA
>BLXT01007504.1:1077458-1092860 GCA_019648995.1 Plakobranchus ocellatus | reverse complement strand
GAAAACAGAAGGACGAGAAGAGAGTGATAGCGACAAAGAGAGAGGAGAGAGACAGAGAGAGTGAGAGAGGTACACAGACTCTTAAAAATAGACTGAGAGAGGCAAGATGACGCAGATATAGGCCTATACATGATAACATAACCAGCAGTGGCACATATATCCGTCACGATAAAAAAAAAAAAATTTAAATGAGAGAAACAAACGGGTAGGAGAAGAATTGGGATAAAGAGAGGGGAAGAAGGAGAGAGAGGAAAGAGACAAGAGAGAAAGTGAAAAAGAGTGTGAGGGGTCAGCACTAATGTCTTCGCTTCTCGTGGCCGTGTAACCTGATCGGTCACTAGAGGAAGACACTGACCGCTTTGACACAAGCAGTCTCTGACTCTCTAAGGGTCACCGATACCCTAAAGTCAACGAGTTGTGGCCGGGTATAGACAGGCTGGAGGCTCTACACCAGTTTGACCAGCCAAGGTTTTGAATAGAATACAATACAGTCAGGCAGGCAGGCAGGCACATTTATGGGACTTTTAGCTTAGTTAGTAATGGACAGATATCAAAATGGAAGGTGGTTGCAAGGACGTCCATTCATCATCCAGGACGATATTGCTTGTCTACTTTAGAAATGTCTACATTTACAAAGTTTCCCAATTTGTGTTCCAGTTGTTGAAATATTTGAAGACTTCCAAATTTTGTCTTGAGAGAGAGAGAGAGAGAGAGAGAGAGAGAGAGAGAGAGAGAGACTTAGTAACAACAAAAAATTGAGACGTGTTAGAGAAAGAGAGAGAGAGAGAGAGAGAGAGAGAGAGAGAGAGAGAGAGATTGAGATTGTATCTGATATACAAAAACGATAATTAAAGCACCTAATCGGTTTTCGATTAAAGAAATAGAAAAATAAATAATATCAATATATTCTCTGTTTTAATATAGAAATCACCCTTAAAATCTGGCTAGAGAATAAGAATGGACAAAAGAGGAAAGAAATAATCATAAAAAATGAAGCATTTACCAAAGCAACGTTGAACGTTGATCTGTGAGGAGTGACGTGACCCCACAGGTCGAGTTGTTTTGTATTCAACCAATATCATTCTTTGATAGCGTTATCTAAATTTCAGAAAAAAACTTAATCTCTTCCTTATATCTTCAGATGTAACGCCAAAACCCTTGAGATCATCGCAGGACATCGTATTGAACTTTTGATCCTCCCACATACACACACACTTAAATGTACACAGTAGTGATTCTCCGACCGAATGAAGTAAAATTCTTTTCTCTTTCTCCTTGGTAAGAGTGTGACAGAGCAATACCACCAGGGGATTAGCACTATCGAACCTGAGTGGGTCGAGAAGAGATTTTTGTCGACCAGGTCGAGAGAGAAGACGCGAATTATCGTTCAGACTGTGTGGGAGTTTTGTGCTGCAAGAAGGTCAGGCAAGGTGCAGATTTGTGTAAGGTTTTTGGTACGGAGTCGAATCTTTTGTTCCTTTCATTCACAAATGCAACGTCTTAGAGAGACGCACGGAAGGAAGAAAGGGTTATGTGCACAAAGCTGGCTGTGTTCTAAGGAAGAGAGAAGGGAGGGAGGCGAGAAGGGGGAGGGAGGAAGAGAAAGAGAGAGGGAGAGAGAGAGAATAAAAGAAGAGATTCACATATTCAGGTTATAGAATGGAGAGACGGAGATTACGGTATATTTATTACAGTGTGTTGCACTCACTCCTCTCTCTTTATATTCTCTGTCTCTATCTATCTATCTATTCTTTTTAACTCTAATTTATATCAGTCTCTCTCCTTCTCTCTCTTTCTCATTTTATTTCTTGTCAAAATTTTACTGCAAAATACGACATGTGGTGAGATACCATCCTTATCCCCAAAACTGACAACAACATCGTTCGACACCGGGACGTCCCACCTTGTAACTCCATATTTACGACAGCTGTTCGTAAACTTGAACGTAAAAACTTTCGAGTAAATGCATAGCGAAATAATGCGGAGAGGCTATTTTATACTCATGTGCTTTAAAATGAAATTAAATTTGCATCTTCTTTCGACAGTGCACATATACTAAAACCAATAGTACTAAATATTGTTCCAAGAAGAACGACAGTTTAAAGGACAAAAACAGGCCGTGCTGGGGATCCTCTGCAGCAAAAGTGATGACGAGTCACCACTAAGCAACCTACGGCTGATTATATTATGATTATATACAAATACCACAAGCCTCTGGGAATTCCCCCTCCAGGCTGTGTTGAGGAGCCCTGGTAGTTTCAGCCTAATGAGGACAGTTGCACTCTCAGCCCCTGAAGTGAGTGGATCAGACCTGCCGGAGCGGCTAACATCTCCAGGGAGGCGTGGCGAAAATCTCAACATCTTAACCTTATCAAAAGATGGGACAAGTATTTCGACCTGATCTTACATCCATGTGAATTCTAGATAGGTAGGAACAACCTGGGGAGGGCAAGAGTAAACCTCTGGCGAATCTGGCATGGAGAAAACTGCAGTAAAATTATCATTGGCCAAAGTCCAGCAGTTGATAGCAGCGGCAAGGAAAACATGATACATTGCAATTGATACACAGGGCAAAAGTCGAGATAACCTTGGAATACTTATCAAACAGTCGTCCTCTTCTCCCTACTATTATTATTATTATTATTATTATTATTATTATTATTAGAATCATCATCATCATTGTTATTATGACGACGACGATCACTTTCACTGCTGCTGCTACTGCTACTACAACTATTACTATTATCATCATGATTATTATTATTATTATTATTATTATTATTATTATTATTATTATTATTATTATTATTATTATTATTATTATTATTGTTATTGTTGCTTTTTTGTGTCTGATGTTTTTTTATCCCATTATTTTTTTTTTCTTAAAGGCATCGTTCTTTTAATAGTCCAGTATTATAATTATTTAGTATGAGAATTCAGTCTCAATTTAGACTCCTCTTCTTATCCGACTGCATTTTTTCCCTGGCAGTTATTTAATAGCTATTATTACAAAAGATTTATTAAACATGTATTAACGTTCCTAATCCGATGACAAAACTCAGGTTACATGCCTGCGACTTATGCATACCACAAGGAACTAAGCTGTACAGTACAGAACGTCAAGGCCCTTTACCGCCCCGAAAAGACCAAGGGTCCCAAGCTACTGTCAATATTTTTAGAGCCAATGGTCACCTTTCAACACCGACTGGACCGTTAGCATTGTCCAGAGAAACAAAAACACCTGTAGCATGGAGGGTCTACCGAGAGTCTATTGTCCCCTCCCCCGGGTCCTTACACGGCACGGCCAACCGGAGAAGGCTACGGTCCTTACAGGGCTTTAGACCTAAATGACCACTTGGGTAATGGTCAGTATGCTGGTGCACATGGTCGGCAGCAAGAAACTTCGCTATGCTAGAGGAGAGGAAAATAGAGGGAGTGGATTAAGACAATAAAAGAAAAAAAAAGGAGGAAAAATTTGCTGAGCCCACGCCTTATATCCTATCAATATTGTGACAGTCGTTAAGAAGAGTGTTACTGTGTTTAAGAGGCAAGGAAGTGCACGTCCTTCACTCTGCTCTAGATGGTGGGTGTAAAACTCAGGCTACCCTCGTGTTACATCTGTGAACAATAACTTTGCTGCAGATATGTACGATGAAAAACAAATTGAGCCCTTTAGGTTACATCACTAACGATTATTGACTGTAAAATTTCACACTACTCTCTTTATATCGTACATCAGTAGGCTTACCTAATAAACTTAAGTTTATTACGAGTTCTGTTCGTCAATTTATCTAAAATTGTTGTGGTGTTCTTACGCTTATGAATGCCATAGCCATACGGCAAGACACGTTATTAGAGTACTTCACAGAAAAATAAAAGGACCTAATAACATTATAACATAAGCCATACAGTTGGACCAGTGTAACAGCAAACCGACTTTCGTAGTCAGAAATACATGTCGTCAACAAAATGGTATTTTATCCGATTAAATTAAAACAAACAAAAAATAATAAACCTGAAAACGCCTGGTTTACAGCAATAATTCCGACAGAGGACAACGGATAATTCATTCCGTGCATCTCGGACACGAGTTCGGCTCTATGTAATAATCATGGTGCCTTTTTTTAAACTTGTTTGTCACATGGTAACTTGAAATAACCACAATAGAGAGCATAGTCGGCCAGTTAGTCTCTCTCTCTCTCTCTCTCTCTCTCTCTCTCTCTCTCTCTCTCTTTCCACCATTTGCGCTCAGTTCTAACAACTTACAGTATGTGGAAAAACGGGACACTAAGAGACAGGGGCGAGTGGGGACCATCTAGAGGTAGCTACCCTCAGAAAATCGAATCGGCTCTCTGCGTGGACCGAACTTCCAAATCCAATAAACAAAGCATAAGGAGGAGCAAAGAGGGGGGGCCAAATCCAGGGTAAGTCGATCAGGCATTAGCCAAGGAGAGGACCAGAGACAAGGGGGAGGAAGATAAGGTTAAAATTGGCTTTCTGGCTCTAAGTGAATCCCATAACTTTTATCTTCGCTTCATTCCCTTATCTTTAGTTGCTCCGTCTTTGCATACTTTTTTGTTTTAACATTTTTTGTAGCAACCCATCTCTCCTCCCTCCCCCTTTTTTTTTTTCTTCAGTCCCATGTCCTTCCATTATGTTTTGTTTTCGAATCTTTGTGCCGATTTTTTGAGTGGCTGTAGTGATTCTTCCTAATTACAGATTAGGACAACAGATAAACGAAAGTAACCGCAAGAGGTGGATGTAGTTGAGGAAAATAAAACGACTCAAAAAGAAAGCACTTTGTAAGTGAATCAATTGGTGGATCTGATTTTCAGAGAAAAAAACGAATGGCGAGGACAATACACAGATTTAGGATCGATAAGGCCTATACCCGTGTGTGTGTGTATATATATATATATATATATATATATATATATATATACACCTTAGTAGATGACATGTACATTATCATTTACCCACTTACTCACTCTTTAAAGAACCACAGCGAGCTTATCTTGCAACAGTCTACGGACTTAGGCATTACAAATGGTTTCTGCAATCTGTCTGTCTGTCTGTTTGTCTGCCCGCACCTATGATTGTATGTATGCGTGCATGCTTGCGTGTATGCATGTATCCCGTATACATAGACTTGTACGTATCTCAGTATCGCCGACAGGGCAATCGCGTAAGTCTTGTTAAATAAAAAAAGAAAAAAAGCGTTTAGCATAAAGGGCAATTAGACGAGTAGATTGTATTTGTCGCACATAATTAATTGATCACTAAATAATGTATGAGCAATTAACGAATTACTCTGCACGACCAGTTTATATAACTGCAAGTGTTAGTAATTCACACATCAAAGCGCCACTCTTGTCATTGGTAGGATTTTTTGTTGTTGTTGTTGTTGTTGTTTGGTTATTCTCGTACATATTGTTATAACTCGTTTTACCAAATTTGGATTATATAAACAAAACATAATATTTTGTATGTATAGCTACCTGCCTACCAACCTTTCAGTCTAACAATTATTATGTTCCAGCTATAGATTATTTATTATTTCCTACATTAACTAGCTTTTGTGTTATCCCATTGTCTTATTCCCAATTAGTTTACTTCCGCTAATCATTCCCCTCCTTCTACGCCCCCTCCACCCCTTCCCCCCTCCCTTTTTTTTTTTTTTTTACATTCATTCCCACGTAGGCTTACTAACTCGGATCGAGCAAAAGCTGAAGATCTAAACTCGAGCCAGCTCTGAAAGCCTGAACTAGGGGAAGCCCCTGAACAATCCACTGGTAAACACTAAGCTGTGCACTTGCTCGCTACTGCCTAATTCACGGCGAGGCTTGTGGCAGAGATTTCAAATTGAAATGTTAAGCACAATCAATATTTGAACACTGTGTGGAGATGAAATTGGATTTGCTTTTGGTCGGAAAGACAGTGGAGAGAGAGAGAGAGAGAGAGAGAGAGAGAGAGAGAGAGAGAGAGAGAGAGAAAGAGAGAGGGGGGGAGGAAAGAGACAGGGGTCTGATGGGGAAGGCGATAGTTAGAGGAGAGAGAGGGCGGAGAGGGAGGGATCAGACAAGAAAACAATGAAGGAGAGAGAGAGAGAGGATAGCGAGAAAGAAAGAGAGAGAGAGAGATTGAGAGAGTGGAAAGAGGGGGAAGGTGTGGAGAGGGAGAGCAAAAGAGAGATGAGGCAACAATGTAGATCTCTTGGTTAAGTTGTAAATTATGGAACATGCAAAAAATTGTTCAAATCGCGAGCGGCAAAAAACCTGTAAACTCCGGCTGAGGAGGGAACTACTAACAGGTGGGAGATTAAAGAAAAACACATGCCGCCTATCTAGATGTATATGTTCCTCAAATATTGACATTTCACAGCAAGGTAAAGAATGTACTGCATTTCGATACCTCAGATAGATTGCACTTCGTAAGAGCCTCTGGATCAGTTAAAATTAGCATTGCTGTTTGGGAGAATCAAATAGTAGGGGGAGACGCTTTACTGGCAAACTTATTCTAATCTCTTTCACTAATTTCATTGCTTGTATAATTCTGTAATCAAAACGCGACGCAAAAATTTCAGAGAATTTATAGAGATATATAATTAAAAGCCTCTCCTACTGTATTAAGCACCAGGCACGCAAAATGTCTACAAGAATCATATAAGTATTAAAAAAAAAACACAAAACATAGTAACCTTGAATGATCGTGTCACTACGCGTCTTTCACACAACGAACTAATCACACAATATACTGCGAGGAAAGGAAAAATTTAAACAAATACAATTGAAATACAAGCATGCCGGGTCTAAGCACAATGCCATATTGCCGTATCGCCTTCCCCCTGATCATTTCATCTTAAAACGACGAAGCTTCCAAAATAAGATCCAGCAAGAGACCGCGCTAGTTCTGCAGCGCCGACGCCCACAATGCATGTTTGAGGAGAGATTATCATTACTTAAAGGAAAAGCCTCATGCCAAACATGAAATTATAGGGGAAATCCCGGTAGGAACCGCTGCAGCGAAACACGGGCCGTCCTTTGTATTGTGTTCAACAGGCTCATAGTCTGTTGACTCGGGATCGTTCAATACCTTGGAAACAATACTGGAAAGAGTTTTACTACTTGTTCTATAGTTTTTTCCCTAGGAATTTTTTGCACGTTTTTTTCTTTTTTTTTTAAAGCTGTCATTCATCTCTAATAATAATTTTATTCATTTGTGAGCTCACCTGCGAAAGCTAATAGATTTTGAAAAACGCTCATTAAATATACCTTCTTTTGTGTGTGTGTGTGTGTGTGTCAATATGTGTGAGCTTTGCGAGCATACGTTTACGGTCTTTTTGTTTGTTTGTCTCGCCATTATTTTCAATCTTCTCTTTTCGATTGCCTCTTATCTCTTTCTCTCCATCTTTATCTTATCTTTTTCCTTCCCCCTCTCTTTTTGACCCAGCGACTCTCATTTGCGTACATTCTCTCTCTATCTAATACAATCTGCATTAGATCAAAAATTTAAAACGGATATACGGTATTGATAGATTGAATGAGGCGATATAAACAAAAAACAAAAAAAAGTCACGAAGCAATGCAATTACAACGTTCAACGCATCAAATCAATGAGCAGAACAAAAAAGATAAACCAAAGAAGAAAAAAAAATCAAGATGAACAAATGCAATTTTTGCAAGCACCGAGTGTCAGTAATTAAAACGAATCAGATGTTGATGTCGTTAAGAACTTTTTCTTCTTCTTTTTTTTCCATCCACTCTTCGGCATTCTCGTTTCCAAACCTGTCCTGTTCATGAGCAGATTTTTTTTTAGCTATTGAGCATCTTGGAAAACTGGCTGATTAGCAAGGAAAAAATTAATTTAAAACATCTCGCACAAAATTAAATATAATAATCGAGAATTTAAAAAAAATGTATGATTAATATACTGATATATAAAATGAGGTTGGATAATAGCAAGGACGGCAGTAAGGAAATCTCAATCGACATAAGATCTACATGTAGATTTGTTTGGTTGATAATTTCCACTGAACGCATCTCAATCGACATAAGATCTACAACTAGATTTGTTTGGTTGATAATTTCCACTGAACGCATCTCAATCGACATAGATCTAAATGTAGATTTGTTTGGTTGATAATTTCTACTAAAGGCACCTCAATGGACATAAGAGCTACATGTAGGTTTGATCGGATGACAATTTCTACTGAATGCATCTCAATGGACAAAAAAACTACATGTACATTTGTTTGGTTGACAATTTCCACTGAATGCATCTCAATGGGACATGGGAACCATGTAGATTTGTTTGGTTGACAATTTCCACCGCTTGCATCTGAATGGGCACTACGCCATTGCGTGCACAACGATAAAAACTCGCCGGGGCTTTACATAAACTATAAACATTGCTCTCCCCACAAGTCAATAATGTGTTTAATGTTAATGCAGACCAGCTCTCAATGGCTCCCATCAGCTCGGCAATGTTTTTGTTTTGCATCGCTTGATTGAGGGAACACGTTTCAGTGACAAGTGAACTGTTAAGATAAACATTTCACCAGGAGAGGCGACCGAGTCCAGTTCATTCACAGAATAATGACCTGCGCCCACTTCTAGGTGATGAAATATGTAACAACCACAGTTTGATGAGTAGAGACGAATTATTTGCATTTTTTACATTGTTTGAAGAAAACAATCAGTGATTCTGTAGAAAGAATAATACATGAAAAAAACTACGATATTAGAGAATGGATGCTATTGACAGGATGAAAACATTTCACAATTGCTATAGACTTAAAACAAAAATGTGTTATAGCTCTTGTGTCTTCCATAATACAGACTATAACCCATTTCCTTTTAGGTTTGACACTATGCCAATTAGTTCTACACACTAATTGATTTTAAAATTATTCTATCGATCCAACAGAAGTTCGCTTCGGCCTAGATAATCACGATGCAAATCGAGTCCACAGCAACGTGGAACACATAAACACACTCTCACGCATACCAGAAACACACTCTCAAGCATACCAGAACACACACACACACACACGCGCTAGAACTACCGTTAAATGTCAGCAGATTTAAAGCGTTTATGAGAGCATGCATTTCCAGATTGTAAAAATTCAATGTCTGATCCACACAGATGTCAGATGCAGAACTCTTACAGCAAATGCAGGCCCTCTTTTTTCTAAGTGTTGATCTTCAATCTCAAAACGATCTTAATTTTCTTTTTTTCTGTTTAGTTCTATTTCCTCTTGGGCTGACGTAGCGAAGATGTCTGAATCACAAGCTTCGCCATCTCTCTCTCTCTCTCTCTCTCTCTCTCTCTCTCTCTCTCTCTCTCTCTCTCTCCCTCTCTCTTCCTTTCTTTCGCTCTCTGTCCTTTTCTCCTACCTCTCCATTTGTTGCTCCCCTACCTCTATCTCTATTTCTATCTCTTTCTCTACCTCTTCTCTCTGAATCCCTTCTTTCTCACTTTCTTTCTTTCTATCTATCTGTCTGTCTGAATGTGTGAAACCTTTAAGTTTCTCTCTCTCTCTCTCTCTCTTACACACACACACACACACACCCACACACACTCTCCAACTGTTCCTATACATGTTTCTAGGCGAATGTGTGTTACTCCTAACTTCAAGGCCCGTGTTTAACTTAAAGATTAAAGTTTGTGCAGCATGCACGAGTGCAGACATGCATGCCTCAACCCCTGGTGTTCAATGCTGGTGCGCTGCTGTGCAAATTGTACAACGTTAAGACAAACACTCAGGACGTGCCTTGTCCGTACAGCTCGGGGATTTGTCAATGCTAATACCCTCAACATTACTGGCCATTAAAACATCCCCATGTTACTGTCTAAAAGGTAAGAGGCGAAACGCGTCCATTTTCAAATCTCGTATTGCGCTGCTAGTTATAGCTCGTAGCCTGAAAAGTTTGCAATGATGTCACTTTTCAAGGTTGCAATGATTTTACCACTACGAGCCTTGTAGACATATTTGAGAATGGAGTTAAAAATAGCGGGTGTAAGTACATTGCAACACAATCTACTGGTTGAAAGTCTTTTGTCTACGAGCAAATAATATCAATGAATGTATAACAATAACTAAAAGATATTTATTATTTATTGAACACGATCAATATTTAATGTTTTTTGTTATAAATTAAAAATTGTACCAAACAGTAAGAATAATCAAAACATAAAATGCTCTTTAAATCAAAGAGAGAGAGAGAGGGGGGGAGAGGGAGAGAGAGCTCTTTAAATCAAAGAGAGAGAGAGAGGGGGAGAGGGAGAGAGAGAGAGAGAGAGAGAGAGAGAGATGGGCAGAAAGAAAGAATAAGTAAAAAAGGATTTAGAGAAATTGCGAGATGGAGAGAAAATAGAGATAGAGGTGCGGGCGACAGAAATAAAGAGGTGTGTGTGTGTGTGTGAGAGAGAGAGAGAGAGAGAGAGAGAGAGAGAGAGAGAGAGAGAGAGAGAGAGAGGAGGAAGGTGAAGAAGAGGTATAATGGAATTCACAAAAAAAAACCGGTAAAGACGAGCGAAAAGGCCCATATGCCTATAGAGACAAACTACTAACACTGACATAGGTTTATGTCCTAACCAAAGGTTTCCTCTGTCTAGACCAAGCGTGCCCAGTTTACAACCTTTCTACTGCTTCCCCACACGCAAAAGGTATTTAAAAAACAATACATCATTCTTTTCAACAAAGCATACGGCGACTGCCCTCCCACAGTCACATAAGCTTCTTACCAAAACACACAGGTACATACACACACCCACACACACACACACACCACTACAACAAAAACAGCCAGTGGCCGAAGGCGACCCCAGCAGCTGAAAGGGAAAACCCCCAACACCCTTGGACCTGTTCACTAACAGTAAAATGTTCAGTTGGTGAGAAAACAATGGCTTTTTATGAACGCAAGCGCAGCCATAAAAAAGCTTCTCAATAAAAATCTCATTGAATTCACAGTCCCCTAAGTCTGACTAAGGATCGCACCGTAAAAAAGGGGTAAAACCCGAAAATTCTTTCTTTCTCCTTCTTTTTTCCACTGTTGTGGCTTGCGCACTGTTCACATTAGTCTGAGAGGGGAAAGCGATCTCTTGCACATAAAACAATGCATGTCATAAAAAAAAAAACGCGCTTTTATAGATTCTAAATAATTTATGCTGGTGTCCATTGCACTGCGGCAGTGGCGTGATTCACTCGCAGCGAGCAACTTTGTGCTGTCCTCTCATTGACATCTCTGGCTTTAGGATCAACAGCCATTCCAATATAGCCTAATGGGTTCAGTACAACTCTACTGGTATGTAATAATACTGTCGGCCTACTTTATGTGGTATGTTGGTGGGTGGGCGATTTTCCATTTTCCCCTGACTGTACGCTCTACAAATAATATCAGATTGAACAGAAAAATACTATAGACTGCTCATTCCTTGCATAGTCTTGTTCTATCTTGCAGCTTTATCATTGAATACAAAACAGGACATTTTTTTTTCAAAGGGTTAAATGAGTTTGTGCTGGTAAAAGGTATCCATAACATCTAACCAGGGCAAAAGAAAATTCCGACACAAGGTGGGGTACACAAGATAGCGTGCTAGCATGCGTTTCATTGATTCCTGCATTAACTACCATTTGTTTTGTTTGTTGCTTTTTTCAACCTGAAAACACAAAAATTATATTTTTGAATAACTTAAGCAAGTGAGAGAAAAGATAGTTTATCCTCAAGTCTGCAGAGTCAAACTCTAGTATTAACTTTTCTAAATCAAAATCTTTAGAAACAACTTCACAATAAATTCCAACATCACTCTGCACTAATGTTTATATTTCAGGAGGAAAAATTCTTTTCCTTGGTGATTAGTTTGAGGTGAGGCCAGACAGCTACAGATACATGCATTGTTTAAAGCTCATCCGAGTGCTTCGTTTCTTGGCATTGGCTCACGATCCTCACTCACGATCCTCACTGGATAGAAAACGTCCAAGGTTCAAGTCTTTAACGTGGCCTCGTACCGGGCGCCTGTTGCGGCCAGAGGAACGTAAATAAACGACCACTCCCCTTCTGTAGACCCGGGGTATATTAATCAGAGTCAGGTGTAGACCTGTGTCCGGCTAGCTAGAAACATAAACTCCCAGACCTGCTTTAAGGTAGCCATTTGTCTTTTGATTGTGTTCCAATTAATTTTCAGGACGACTTTGACTGATGACACGGACGGATAGAGTACCTCTGTGAACTGAATCATAGATTGCCGTAAAGTGTTTTTGTGGGAGTATTATATTTATGTGTTGTAGCTTTTAGATTGGCAGCATTTTGCTATACTATCTTGATCATTATCACTCTCTCTCTCTCCCTCTTTCTTTCTCTCTTTCTCTCTCTCTCTCTCTCTCTTTCTCTTTTAATGTTGTAAGTCTGTATTAAAAAAAAAAAAAAAAAAAAANAAAAAAAAAAAAAAAAAAAAATAGAGATCAATAAAATAGGAATAAAATTCCTTCTCTGAAAATGACACAACGAACGGCTTTAGAAACTTTCAGAAGCATTTTTAGAATACAAGAACTTAGCATTGTTTATTTTTTCTTTCTCCAGCTATTGCCCGCAACGAAATGGATAATGTTAAGAATATAAAGGAATTTAAACATTTAATATTGTCCACACACCCGAAGTCTGATTACTGAAAGCAGACCAGGCTGGATGATTTAGAATCGCCACAAGGCAGAGTGGTCAAAACCAGCTGGCTCTGTTTAAAACGTTGCAATGTTGAAAGAACGGAGTAGGAGAGAAAGATAATGATATCAGAATCAACACGAAGTAAAAAAGAAGAAAGAGATATGGCGAGAGAAAGCAAGGGAGAGAGCCAAGAGAGAGAGGGAGAGAGAGAGAGAGGGAGGGAGGAAGATGAGAGAGAGAGAGTGGGGAAGATAATCAAGGAGGGAAAATAAGCGAAAAATATAGATAGAACGATAGATGAGGAGAGACAGTGGGAGAGAATGTCATCAGGAGAGAGAGAGAGAGAGAGAATGGAGAGGGACAGCAAGAGAGAGAGAGAGAGATCAAGAGTGATTGGAGAGAGGCAGCAAGGGGGAGAGAGAGAGAGAGAATGGAGAGGGACAGCAAGAGAGAGAGAGAGAATGGAGAGGGACAGCAAGAGAGAGAGAGAGAGAGAGAGAGAGAGATTAAGAATGAATGGAGAGGGGCAGCAACGGAGAGAGAGAGAGAGACAAGCGAGCCAGAGCAAGGGAGAAAGCTAATCTGTAATCAGCGTGGTGTGAGTTCTATACACGATGATTATCTTTCCCCTGCCGGCTGACCGAGCCGAGTGAGCCGATGGATATCTCTCTCTCCCCCTCCTGGCCGGCCAGTCTGACACGGTAAACACAGGCCAGTCAGTGGCCAGTCACGGCCAGTCTTCTCACCGTCTCCTTGCCTCTGGCGGTCCAGGGAGAAAAAAAAAACGCACTGACCTAAACATTTAGTTGAACGAAACCTTTACATTCAACAGCCGAAATGGAAGATGCTTTTGTTATTTGCTCCCTTCCCTTTTTCACTTTGAATAAACAGTTCAAAGCCAAATACGTCTCACATGGTAAAACAAGTTGTCCGAAATTCCTCGGAATGAACTTGTTTACGTTCCATTCAATGCACACAGTTACAGAGTTATGAATAACAGTATTAATCCTTAACCCTCCCCCATCCTCCACTCCCAAATATTTTTGTTTTGAAAAAGTGCTTCAACGTATTGTTTAATAACATCTAAATATAACAGTGCTTGGACCAAAAAAGTCTGCCGAATGCACTAGCAATTCAGTTTTTGAATCATTATCATCTTCACAATCGCCCAAAAGGTGCTATCTTTAAGACATTTAGGTACTAAAGAAGAAGACAGCTCAGTATTAAATTAAAAAAAAAAATACCGTGTACTGAGATGAAAGGGTGACGAGAAATTGACATTCGTACAATCATACACTGGAATTAAAAAAAAGCTCCCAAATACCGGTGGAGCACGGAGCGTTAAATCCTGCCTTTATCGACAAGGAAATTGTCACCAAACTGTAACTCGGGGCGAGGCAAAATGCACGCTGAGTGATTCTACATTTCAAGGAAAATGAAAACAAAAACAAAAAAAAAAAAACTCGGAAAGGGCAGGCGAATGGGGCGCAAGGATCTGTGACCAGGGGGAAGTGAGACACCAACAATTGGTCAGTCATCTCGCCATGCGTGCCCGGACATTAGGACAGCGGGAGGTTTTGGTGTGGTGGACTTATCCGGATGAGGAGAGGGGGAATTCAACGAGGAAAGGCTTTGATTTATACCCCAAACTGATTCCATGAATGGGAAAGCCCAGTTCATATTCAACTCCAAAGTTGAGGGTATGGAGGATAAGGCGTGTCTAATTCTGAACTTAAAAATATATAATATGAGCATTACTTGATGTGTGAAGGCTGGCAGAGCAGTAACATTGTGGCTTTAATCTGGGCAGCCCAGCACAAAGCAGGTTCTCTCTGGTGTTCTTAATCAGTAAAGAGAAATTTTACACTCTTTTTTTTCTTCTTTCCTGTTCATTAAAACAACAGTAAACTGACAATATACATCGCTTATCATACAACAACAACAACAACAGCAGCAACAGCTCAGTGGAATCATAACCAACAATGAATTATAGCGATACACGGCGTTTAGTTGTAGTAATGGTTAGGCCTAGTATTGTTGAAAACATAGTAATCGTCAATTTGAATTATTTGGAAATGTGCTAAACTTATATACATCAAGAAAACAGAGTGATATTTTCCCGTCTATGGTTGCCTTTTCTCATTTATTTATACCATGCTAATTCAGCAAGAGACTGTAGTCGGTGTGTATGTGAACCACTGAGTTATCTAAGTTGGTCCCATGCGCCTACGACTTAAACGTGCTTGACTATAAACAAATAACAAAATGGAGGCCTACATATATCATTCTACAGCGACTGTAGTGTAGAATCGTATTAATCCAGCCAGTGAGTGACTGTAGTGTAGTACCGTATTAATCCAGCCAGTGAGGACTGTAGTGTAGTATCGTACTAATCAGGCGGTGAACGACTGTATTGTAGTACCGTACCAATCCAGCCAGTGAGTCACTGTAGTGTAGCACTGCACTAATCCAGCCAGTGAGTGACTGTAGTGTAGTATCGTACTAATCCAGCCAGTGAGCGACTGTAGTATAGTATCGCACTAATCCAGCCAGTGAGTGACTGTAGTGCAGTACCATACTAATCCAGCCAGTGAGCGACTGTAGTGTAGTATCGCACTAATCCAGTTGGAGTTAGATAAATCAGGCCCTTGGCCATTTCAAGTGTCAGGCGTCTCCACCCAGTCTAAGCCACCCCGCGCCGTTTATTGCTAGCATTGAGACCAGGTCAGCCGTGTCCCTG
>BLXT01007504.1:922946-925206 GCA_019648995.1 Plakobranchus ocellatus | reverse complement strand
GTCGAATTGCTTTTATGGTGCCTTAAATATCGGCGTTTTGGCTTATGTTGTGGAGGGAGAATTATTTCGTATTTCAGGTAGGTTAGGCCACACTATCAAGTACTGTATAGAATATCTTCTTGACAGATTGCGCCGAAAAAAAAGAAAACAAAAAAAACGTCTCGCAGGGGCCAAAGCGCCCGATCGTAAGAACTCCACAACGGGGGGAGGGGGAACAAACATGGAAATATATGGAGACAGTGTGTTACTGTTTTACTGGCTAGTTTCCCTCAAGATTTCTACAAACCCGCCCAGCTGAGATCTACGGAGATCTCTCTGTCGCGAGTTGAAACCTGCCAAGAATATCTGAAGGGCGCCTGAAAGCCTGAGATCATCTCTTTTCGTGTATGTTTCTCTCTCTCTCTGTATGTTTGCANNNCCCCCCCCCCCCCCCCCTTTTCTTCATTTTAAGCTGTAAAAGTTCACATTTCCTTCCTGCTCGAGGTCCTCTCAGTCAATCAGCTTATTGCCAACCAGCCCTAACGCTTTGTATCTTTGTACCTCAGTCAGGGTATCATATTCCTACCATTACAACAGTTACATTCTGGCGATTCCATCTCTATTTTAATCCCTAGCTGAGCCACCATTTCTTACTCCTATCCGTGTTTATCGTTTTCAATATCGGTGCCTATTCTTTTTCAAGCATGGCAATCAAACTATGTGCTTCGCTTAGTAATTGTTTATATATCCTTTTTAATTCTTGTTTGTCCATGTATTGAATGTTTTTTTTTTTTTTTTTTTTTAAATTAGCAGCATACCTACACAATGACGGCTGTCATCATTTTTTTATAATTATCTTTCGTTACGTGCTAAGGCTGTGTCAATCCATCTAAGATTTTCCTTCTCAATTACAGATGCACGCCGAAAAAAAAATTTAAATTAATGAGAAACATTGAAAAGAGAAGTGACCTTTTTTTGTAATCACTCTTCCTTGCCGATTACCACCAAATCTTAAACAGCTACGAGAGCAACCCGGACATTGATAACAATGACCTATTCTAAATAATATGACACAAGCCTTAACAGGGGCCGATCCTAACATAAATATTAATGATCGCTTCCAAATAATATGACCGGCCCTAAATGTAATCGATCTACCCACAGGACCGAATCTCGGGTTGCCATGTTTAAGACTTGGCATCTAAAACCCAGTTTCCATGATACGTATTTTATGTACACGTTATTTGGCAAAACATCGCAGCCTATATAATATGTTATCTACATCCTTTTCTATCAACGCAAAGGAACGCCGAGCATTAAAAAGCAGTGCGAAGAAATTCCCTCGCCAAGCGAATGTTTACTGCAAATACGTACGTATTTTCTGCCGAGTCGAATTTTTTGAAAGTCCGGAAGGCAAAATTTCAATACATTGATTTTGGGTCCGAAAGTAAATGTTTTGAAATTTTGACCGGATTCGTAATCAAAAGTCAAGCTTCTATAGGAATCAGGCTTATGCATTGAACCAAGAAGTCTTTTTTGCACATACATCATCTATTACACATAATCAATAAATAATAAAGAAATAAATAAATACAAAATAAATACATTTCCTCATGCGCAAAACTACGAAACAAATTATCTTCATGGTTTTGGAAGCTGAAATATAAGGGTTTTTTGGGTTTTTTTTTTTTCTCTCCTGCTCAACTAAGTCTGAACAAAACTGAAATAACTTCGGCTTGTTAAAAGCGCGCATATTCCTAGATAAATAGCAAACCTTAATGTATAAAAATGCAACGAATCTCTAAAGTAAACATACACACAAGCAAACAAAAAAAGCATATAAAACGACACAACATGAAGGGAAAAAAATAATTCCTAATAATAATACTCGTTTCCACCTGTAAAAAATTTCAAAAGATGACATTATATTGAGAATAATGATAGCATGTTTTTTTTATTTATCCAGTCAATATGCGAAGCAAAACATTTCCACTGACAATACCAGATCCAGAATTCAGACAGAAATGAGACAAGAAGAGAAGAAAAAAAAAGAATTGCCAGCTTGATTAAATATTGTTTTAATTTAAAGTCTGGATCAGAAAACAAAATTAAAAATCTTTAAAGGGTAACAGTAGACAGTTGTAGCTGAAGGCATCTTTTGATAAAAAATGCGCAACTGATAGCGTCCCAAAAAAAATATGAAATATTAAATAACAGTAGCTGGAGAGATATTAGATAAGAGATAAGGAAACAACTGGGAAAGTAATTAACTGCAACAAAA
>BLXT01007504.1:910446-917946 GCA_019648995.1 Plakobranchus ocellatus | reverse complement strand
AGATGAGATTTCAATCTTAGATTTTCCATCCACACCCAATACGATTTTCCGATTTTATTTTGTTGTTCTTCTTCTTCCTCTTCTTCCTCGGTAATCTTATTACATTTGAATCTGTCTGTCTCTCTCTCTCTCTCTTTCTCTCTCTCTCTCTCTCTCTTCTCTCTCTCTCTCTATCTATCTATCTATCTATCTCTCTGTTTATCTCTCTTTCTCTCTCTCTCTCTCATTTTCCTCCTTCATCCCAGTCCTTTTTTTTTTATTGTATTCAATTAAGCAAAGGGATAAAAATCATTGATGCACATGATTTATGAAACAAATGGTCAAAGTACACAGTAATGGTTTGTAACAAAGTTTTTTTTTTAATATTTTTTCCCAATTTATTAAAAAAGGATCTTCTTGATACAAAAAAAAAAACTGTATTATGTTATTCCAAACACATCATGACACGTGCCTTGCACTCTACAAGGGATAGCTTTAGAGACCACCACCGGCTTCCAGGTCAACCCACGACCTGTATAATCTCTGTAAAGCAGCTGTAGATTGCCCAGCTCCTGCTGGGTCACTGGCCTCATGTGGGCCTTAAGAGCCTGAGATCATCTTGTTGTCAATGGGCTATATGCAGGAAAATCTAGCCCTGCTGGGCCGAGAGTCAAGGGAGTTCTAAAGCATCTGAGCTTTAAGAGGGTTTTACCGAGTTTAAAAAACTACTGGTTTGTTACCTGAAATCTACTTTCTGGCGTCACGTCCCAAGGCTGTGAAAATCACCAATGCTCGTAAAGCCTCAGACATCATGACATTCAGATTTTATTTTAAAGCAACGCGCTGGCACGCGTGTTTGTGAGTGTCGTACAAAGATTGAGGAACCAGGACAGTGAAAGATTAAATCTTCATGGAGATTATTTTCTCTTGTCCATCCACGGTCAGTTGCTAGTCCGAGGGTGAAACTGGCTCTCAGGAAGAGTGGAGAGATGGATTTGGAATGCTCATATTTGAGATAGCAGATGCGCGTGATCGTGCGAGCTGTCTGGACAAGATAAAAGTGATATACTGGAAGCTATGCTGATTTTTTTGCTAAACAGAGAAAACAAGAAAGGGGATCGCTTTGTTTTTGTGAAACTACAAGAGAGAAAAAAATAATATATGGGCAAAGAGAAAGGTGGGAGTAAGAGAGAGAGACTGAGAGAGAGAATGAGAGAGAGAGAGAAAGAGACAGACAGAGAAAAAGAGAGAGAGAGGGCAGAGAGAGAGAGAGAGAGAGAGAGAGAATTGGATGAGTCAGNNNNGGGGGGGGGGGGGGGGGGGCGTCCATCCCAAGTCGCCAGTGATTACCTAGATTATCTGAACAGCTTAAGATGCCTAAACACAACAAGGGTGCTGGACCTAGGAATCTGGGTATTCTGCCTCTCCAGTTTGAGAACCCTTGCACACCATGAACTGTTTTGCGAGTTGTCCTGAGGTGTAGGGACAGCCAGATGTCCTGCTGAGCACGAGGAGACCTATTGACTTTCTCCACAGGAACGTGAACAGGAGTCTGTAGCGTCGAGTTACTTTAAAATTATAGAGGAGGTTGGATGACCGGTAGGAAATTATACAGGTATGGAGAGAAAAAGAAAAAGAGGGGAAAATAAAAATTATGCTACAAATAGTTGATATTTCTTTTTATAAATGGGTTTATTGTGTATAGGATATTTGTTTGATATTTCGTTTTTGTTTTTGTTTTTTTATTTGGGGGTGGGGGGGGNNNNTCTACCTTCTCTCTTTTTTTCTTTTACTAAAAGGTTAAAGAACATAGATAAGTTTTTCTTATCCTTTTTTTTTAATTTATATGATACGAGTGATATGACGTAAAACTAAAATTGCTAGGAAATTATGATAAAAATGTTGTTTGCAATTTCAGTTCAAAGTGTCTAATGTCGAAAGTACTTGCTTATTAGATGCTATGGATGAAAATCCCAGGATCCAACTGAGCTTGGAATCAACAAATTTTGGTCCGAGTACCAGACCAGGTTCACACAGTGGATAAATCTTCCAGGGTCCGATTTGAACTGGCATTATCGAATCTTGGCCCGAGTACCAGACTCGGCGCATCATACATGGGCGTCACAAAGAAAGCTATTTCACCATCATGACAAAACGATCACAGCAGGAAGTCCACTGTGCGCGTCAAAGCATGCGCACTGCACGCAGGGAAATATCCCTGTAAAGTTGGAACAGGCGATTAGATTGGGGCTTACGGTTTTCAGCTGCTGTCTCTTTATGTGTAAGGTGAGTGAGTGAGTGTGTGTCTGTGTGTGTGCCCGCGTGTATGAATGAGAGAGAGAGAGGGTGTGTGTGTTTTTTATTTATATTATGTAAGAGTGTCAAAATAATGTGCTTCCAGTCTGAAGCTAAGGCAGGAGAAACGGAAGGGAAGAAGCAGAGAATGCAGAGATCCGAAGTTCTAGTACAATAGGAGAAATAATAAAAACCATTAGATTTTACCATCGAAGGTAGGGGGTGGGGAGCGGGAGAGAGAGAGAGAGAGAGATAGATGACAGACAGACAGAGGAAGTTTGAGTCTGGGTGTATGTGTGTGCGTAAAACAGGAAAAGAATTTTTTTTTTCATTTGATTCACAAAAGAATGGGTTAAAGAAATGTGTGAAGGACTCGAGCCTGCCTAAAGTTTAACGTTTAACATTATTTATGGATGCAGCGACACAAAAATCAGAGGATGTAAAAGAATGTTTAGGAAGTGTGAAAATTGGAGTCGATAAATACACAACGTGAGATGGTGACGATATAAAACCTCAGATGCATGTCAGAACGTGGTAAAAGAGAGAGGCTAACGGAAGGTCTGCTTTATTTTCACACGTCCTTAAACCTGTGCTTTTGTGTTCAAACCCCATTAAAATGCAAATTTGACAATCAAACTTCTATAACAGCCTGGGAACTTAAAATACCTCAGCAAATTTTTTTCTTCTCTGTTCATTTCCCATTCAGTTTGACTTTATTAGAATTTCTACTGGCACAAATGGAGCAATTTAATTTGACAAATGAAATAATCAAGGTTTTTAATTTTCACCTCACAAAGATTTCTGGGGAACGTGGTGACGAGAGCGCCCGCTAGGATTAAAGGAACTTTCATTTTAAGTTATTCAATGTTCTTTTTTTTTCGACATTGTTACAGGTGAATATTTCTTTGGGTCGATTGAGAAAGGTGTGAAAAGTTGTACGAGGTAATAAAAGAAAGAGCAAGATACGTACTTTGTGAACCTTAAAAAAAAGATGTTTTGTGCGGAGCCGATGTGGAGAAAAAAAAAATATGTTACCGTTTTCTGAACAATAATTTTAATGAGATCTTTGTGACTGTGGGTACGATTGTGTCAATGGTTGTGGCTGCTTGGGGCGAATTCTGGTGGCACAATGGCTAGTGTACGCGCCCTGAGATCTGCAGGGACCTTTCTGTAAGAGTTCGAGTCCGCCACTGACAGCCTGGCCTGAAGGCTGCTAGAATTCCTGAGACTTGCTATGGTTCTGCACATATCAAACTAATAAAGTAAAAAAGCACTTAGAAAGGATACAGGATTCAAAGGTATTGGGTTCAGACGCAGTATTATGAGAGAATATGGCAAGTTTTTCCAATCATCGATAAGGGAAGAGAGTATGACTAAAAAAAGTTCTATGAAACAGAAGGAAAGTTGAACAAAATCAGATGAAGAGAGACAGGGAGTGAAGGGGTAAGAGGGAGAGAGAGAGGGGGGAGAAAGAATTAAAAATCTAGGAGTCAAAGAAGGAATAGGTCTCAGGAATATGTATGTGTGTTTGAGAGAGAGAGAGAGAGAGAGAGAGAGAGAGAGAGAGAGAGAGAGAGAGAAAGAAAGACAGACAGTCAGGGTTTTTTTTTTTATTCAGCCAGTTCACAATAGGTTATCTCTGGTTCATGGCCCTCCGTCAGGCCAGGGCGCCTGTGACGCGGCTCGAACCCGCAACGAAACTACAGATATCTGGGCGGAATCACTATCCACAGCTCCACTGATGTCCCCGATAGGTGGACAGACAAAAAGAGAGAAAGAGAGGTAGGGAGAGAGATAGGGAGAGAGAGAGAGAGAGAGAGAGAGAGAGAGAGAGAGAAGGAATAGGTTGATCATATAAATTTATAACAGTACGATAATTATTTCACCTAGTTAAAAGATAGAGAGAGAGAGAGAGAGAGAGAGAGAGAGAGAGAGAGAGAGAGAGAAGGAATAGGTTGATCATATAAATTTATAACATTACGATAATTATTTCACCCAGTTAAAAAAAAACTAACAATAAGCAACGATGAGAACTATTGTTTTTTTTTATTATTATTATTATTGTTGCGAAGGACTGATTCATCAGAATGAGGTGATACTTTTTAAAAGGTAGATGAGCTATTTCTATTGAGAACAAAAGTATGATTTAATCTCTCTCTCTCTTTCTCTCTCTCTCTCTCTCTCTCTCTCTCTCTCTCTCTCAGTCCTGCACTGTGTATGTCTCTCTGTGCTTTCATTCTTTCCCTCGATCTATCAATCTTCCTAGAAAATATGTCTCTAGTTTTGGGCTTCAGTGTTTCCAATGTTATGTGGCCCATTTCTAAATTACCGTGACAAGTTTGCGCTTTACAAATAGGCTCTTTTTTCCAAAGCGATTGCCGTCACATTTCTGAAAGAGAGACCTAGGCAGCCTTAATTCAATGGCGCACTACCGCACGATTTGATGAACTATAAAAACACACAAACAACTATCGGAAAGCTTAAAAAATAAATGTTAATAACTGTAATAATAATCATTAATGCGCCTATTTGCCCAAATCGAAGGTAGCAAAAAAAAAACCTCCAGTGGCCCAATCATAATTACGGTAATGCCCGTGGTAGTTTAGGTAGAGTTTAGCCTGGGGCTTTGTCGCTCTGGTTTGGAGGAGTAATTTTTCCTGTTCAAATCTTACAGGTTAATGATAAAGCAAAGGAAGGTCAGTTATAGCCAGCGGTTACAATAGAGACTTGTGGAGTCAAGGGCTGGCCGGCCGAGCGAGCGAGCGAGAGAGCGGTTCTGTGAGGACAGTGATGAGGGGAAGAGGCAAACGCCACCCTAAAGAAAGGGTGCCGAGACACTGGCAATTTAGGGATATAATTAACCTCATCGCGAGGGCCCTAAATTAGTCACGGTGGGTACGAGCAGAATACGCCCCTGCTTCTAATATACACGGCTTCTAAAGGGAAGCTTGGTTGAGCTCGACGTGTCTTAAAAGAAAAGGCACATAGAGTAGCCAATATCGGTGGGAAAGGGGGAAAATGAACAATGGCATATACAAAGGTTTAGAGAGAGAAAGAAAAAACAGAGGAGAAGAGGTGAAAGAACGCGAGGAAGGTAGCAAACGGTATGGATCAAATGGGGAAGGAAACGCGTGTGTGTGTGTGTGTGTGTATGTATGTGTGTATGTTCCTACGTTGTGAACGGGTCGGTTCACTTTCTTCGTTTTTACGGCAGGACATTGGTGCCAGACGAGATTCAAACCTTTGATGGTTCGCGCAGATTTCAAGCGAGGCGCATTTTCTGACCTAGCACCACCGACGCCCATGGAAAAACAAGTCCATTGTTCGGTGGCACAAAACGGAAAACTTTGATTTCGAATATTTTAAAGATTTATTTATCCCTGGTATTGTGGCGTTACAAAAAAAAAAAGGAAGATTTGATATAAGAAGATGATATTTAGTAATCATGTGCTCCAGACAAAAACAAAAAAAAGCCACTTTTCAGAGAAAGAAAAAATTATTCATTGTCTTCCGGAATATATTTCTTAAAGATGACTATATTTTTAAAAAATTACCTCCCATTCAGATAATAACAAACTTGTATCTCCTCATCACGTCGCAAGAAAGTTTTAAAATGTTGTAAGTTTAAGAGGTCTCTCTAAAAATCGTAAACAACATTATTATCGTCTTCTTCTTTCTGTCCTGATGAGGGGACGAGGAGAAAAAAATAAAGAGAGCTCCGGCAAGAACTAACTGCAAGCTACATCGTTATGAGAGAGAGAGAGAGAGAGAGAGAGAGAAAGAGAGAGAAAGAGAGAGGGAGAGAGATACAGAGACAGAGAGATGGGGTGAAGGAAAGAGAGAGAGAAAGAGAGAGGAGAGAGAGAGCGCGCGCGAGAGAGAGATAAAGAGAGAGAGATGGGGGAAGGGGGAAAGGAGAGAGAGAGAGAGAGCGAGAGAGAGAGAGAGAGAGTTGCGGCCCTTGAGTGAGCAGGTGCGAGACTCAAGGGGAGACTATCCCGAGAGGTACCATTAAATCAAGGGCAATCATTCATTTTTGTCTTGGCCCCTTTCACTAAGGTCCCTAGCTAATCTAAAATCTTCTGTTAAAATGTAGGTGAGTCAATGAGGAAGTTTTGTCGCTGCTCTTAAGCTTACAATAACTTTTTTTTTTTTTTTTTAAATAAAAGCGAAGGAGAAAGCTTCTCTATCACATTGCAATAGTGTCTAAAATTAATAGCATTCATGTTGACGGTAATACTGGTCTTTTCTTTACACTAAGGTATAATACATCTTTTACATTTCTCAACAAAATTATTTGCTCGTGCAAAGGTGCCTAATGGTGAGCGTAGTGTTGTACTCATAAAATCTTTTTTTAAGATCATGTGCGTGACGTACAAAATCATATTCCTGATTCAGCGGTTCTAGTGTGGCTGCAGATTTAGAATTTGTTGAAATTATTTTTTTTAAACTGAGATAAAAATCTTGTCTCTGCCCGGCACAGCGACACTCATCATGACAGCTGCAGTGTGCGTAGAACAAGTCATATAACAATGCAGCATCTAATTATTTTTAATAATCGCCTCTAGTCATACATTTCCCCAACTCACAAAGGTCTGTTTCTTTTCCTCTAGACCAACGCATTCTAGTTTTGATGAATCGTGTTCTTTTTCGCGAATTTAATAAGTATTGTGTTTCACCAATTATTCTGACTATGAATTGATGATTCTGTCAGATGAGTGACAAAAGGCAGTGCATCATGAGCGAATCAACACACGGTGATCAGTTCAGAATCTCCGCCCCCTTAGAGGAAACAAAAGACAAACCATCTCGCGGAGTTTTCTATCCGGCAAACAGGGAGTATAGGGCGTTGCACAATTAATAGTTTCCTTCTTGTCATAAAGAACGAGGGGGTGATCTAGATTCTAACCTCGATAGTGAGGATAAGACTTGGAATGGTTTTAAAAAAAGAAATTAAACAATTACAGAAACGAGAAAAGGATAAGGTTTAAGTTAAAAAACATATTATTTGTTTTTAAAAAAGAAATTAAACAATTACAGAAACGAGAAAAGGATAAGGTTTAAGTTAAAAAACTTATTATTTGGTGGATTCTGCTTATCATAATGGTTATCATTGTCATCATCACAACCACCACCATCAGGGTCATCATCATCATCATCATCATCATCATCATCATCATAATAATAATAATAATAATAATAATAATAATAATAATAATAATAATA
>BLXT01007504.1:754282-770247 GCA_019648995.1 Plakobranchus ocellatus | reverse complement strand
GGATAGTTCGATTCATTGCGAAGATTGAAAATGTCACAAGAAATTGATTTAACCTAATATTTTTTGTAAAATCATTCATAACATTTAATGTATGGATCTATATTTGGGCAATGAAAGTTATGATATACGTAAAACCATTCAAAACATTTAGTGTATGGATCTATATTTGGGCAATGAAAGTTATAAAAATAATCTGCACAAAGCCTAAGTGCTTTTGGAAGTCATAAAAGAATCATTGAACATTTTTTTTAATTGAATTCTGTTAAATATAGGCAATTAGAGCAAATTAATGTCTCAAAATAAAAAGAAATTGAAAATTTAAGCTCAGATATCAAGGAAAAAAAGATAGGATTCTACAGGTATACTATAATTATAACATATTAATGTAATCCCACTTCCAATTGTTAGCACAGGAACAGTAATAAATCAGAGAGAACTTATAGATTATATGTGTAGTGCTACTGTGAGTAAAGGATTTCTACCATGTTATCTAGGTTGAAGAAATGAAATGCACTATCTCATTATTAAGCAAGTAAGATATAAGGTGATGAAAGCATAAAATGTGCATACAATTAACGTCACTATTATTAATAAAAGAAAGTTTTCCACAATAACTTCCAGCAACAACTTTGAAATAAATTTTGACTGTGAATTTCCTTAAGAAATGAATGCATTTCAGAAAAGACATAAAAAAGACCACAATATTATATTTACTTTGTATATTTTAATTTTAAACTAAATAACAAACTGTCTGGACAGAACTAAATAGATCAAAAACTCATAGCAGTACTATCTGACTCCGACTCTATACCCTAAAACAAATAACAAAAAGCTGAGCTTTATCACCAGCACAGTTTCGAAAACTGAGACAGACAAGAAAATGATTCACTTCATGAGAACATTAGCCTCAAATTTAACTTTCTACGATAAAAAAGATGATGAAGGAAATTGAACAAAGCAAACTAAAGCACATCTTTTCTACAGTTGTATGCTTGTAAACTTTCTCTAAACAAATGGGGAAAAGTTCATTCATTTGGCAAAGGATATGCTTTCACAATTTTTTGTTGTGGTTTTATGTTTTCTTCTTCTTCTTTTTTTTTTTTTTTTAAACTATAATTGAATAAAAAGATATTGGATTTCTAGGTTTAAGATAGTTTTACTAAGGATGTACCAGTTTCATTTTCTAAATAACACAGATCTAAAACACATTTCTGTTCATCTTGGACCGGGGGGAGGGGGGGCAAATATACTCTCTAGTTTCTTAATCAGACTCGAACTGTATGGATTGGCTGAGAAGAAATGAAGAGAGGAGAGAAGCCATGCAATGCATAGACACAGAGACCTACTCACTTTGCCTGCGCGGTAGATGGTCACACCACGGAACATTTCATGTTCTGTATGAGGGGAAATTGCTGACGGCTTCGACTGCAAATGAATATATCCGTCACCGACTAAAGCTGCACTCTAAGTAGATCGACCCAGCGGAGACAGCGAGCAGTAACACAGCAGAAGACAAGTTAACGAAAGTGCACAAAAGATGATGGGAATGTTTGACATGGAGAAAATGATTGAATGGTGTTGACAAAGAATAACACACGCATCAGACATACTGAAACAAAAAATTTAAGGAGAGCATCATAAAAAGGGAGATAAAATCACCAGCTGATGATGATGCCGACAGTGTTGTTGAAGGTGAAAATGATTTTGGGAAGGGGCAAGTTTTAAAATTTATGTTGATAAATTTCATGCAGGAGCTCTGGAACTCCTAGAATCTAGCTCAGAAAAAAAATTGTAGTACAAGCTCAGATCATCTGCAATAAAAGAGAGAAATTAAAATCATATTGTTAAAGTATAACATTGTTAGAGTGAATTAGATAAAAAAAGATCCCTGTATATTTTAGACCAGAGAAAAAAATTATTTCAGTGCAAATGGCAGAAACGTGTGCAGCCCACTAAAGTTGTGAGTACCTAAGTTGCGGAAATAACAGTAAGAACCAACAGATTGCTGTAAATGTAAAACCCTATTACTGGTCAAAATTGTGAAACTAGTGCAGAATCCACACCACCTGTGTAAAGTTATTGACAGCAAATCACTAGATCTTGGATGAGAGATTTATAAATTGGAAGCCAGGACACCTTGAGACTTACAATAGGTGCAAATGAGTCCAAAGTTCAAAACAAACAAACTCATTGATGTCTAAAAGAATTTTTTTTAAGTGATAATTTCTTTTTTTTACGCACAGAAAGTGAATGTTTTCAGGCTCTTTTGACCTTGGACATTTTCAGGATTTTTTCTCTTCTTTCCTGCAAAGAGGCTTTTTTTTTCTTCTTCGAAATTCCAAAGCATTTTGCTGTGTGAGACTTCACGGATTTAGGGAAAAGAAAATAAAGAATTTTTGCATTAAAATTCTACCTTTGAGCTCATTTGCATTTGGTGTAAGAATGAAGCAGAGATAAAAAAAAGTTGTGCTTGTCTTCTTACACTCTTTGCCGTCTTCATTACAGGAGGATGTACAGATAAGGTGAAAAAAACACACATATTGCAGGGAAGGCAAAATCGAATGTAGATAATCAATATAAGAATTTTGTTGAATATTCATAAATAAAAAATCATTTGTATGCTCAATTTAGCTAGAAAAATTGTTTCCCATCAAATAAATCATAGTTATAGGTACATGCATAAACAGTTTTGCAAAAAAATTTATTAAAAGCATAAATGTAAGCAAACACTACTCTACGCCTTTAAAATATGAGAAAAGAAAGCTACTCATCTACATTACCAAAGCGAAAAGAAGTGCAGCATTGACAGTGCTCAAGGGAATGGACCATACTACACTTCATTTAGCTTCAGCAGTTTATGCAGCATACTGAGAATTACTTGCAAAATTGAAAAAAAAAAGTAAGGTAGTACAAAATCTAAAAATAGCCTTAAAATCTTTTGGCCATTTTGATTCCTAAAGTAAATGTTGATTTTATTTTTATAAAGCCATAATTTTCTAAACAAAATCTGAAGCAGTTGAGAAGTTTTACACAATTTATATCAACCTACATATATATATATATATATATATATATATATATATAAATATATGTATATACACAGAAGACTCAATGACAAGTCATGAAAGTGTGAAACTAAATTTTTCTTTTTTTTATCCTCCTGATTGAAATGAAGAGAAATGGATTCAACTATTTGGGTCAAATTATTCAAGCGAACATTTCATAAAGTTCCAATATGAATATTTCATCAGAGAAAGAGAGCGCAAGGAGAAAATGGATTGTAATAATAATTTGTAAAGACATAAATTTTATCTTTAATTTGTGAGAAATATCTTCTTACTGTTGAATGTGATTGGTAAAAAAAATAAAGCTTTACAGGTGCAAAAAAGCTAGGATGTCAACTTTAGGCAATACAGGTTTGAAAAAATATTCTACAGGCGAGAGAAAGATATACAGCTGTGAGATACAATGCCCAATAGCCGAATAAAAACTTTACGAAAAATACTGAGTTTTTTAGGGAATGTTTATGGATTAGCCATAATAAAAGGCAAAAAGGCATTTTTAATTGTAAAATTCCATGTTTTTTACTTTTCTGATCATATCAGCTTTTGCCTCACCTGTACATTAAATCAGATCCTGATAGAAACTCATTTTTTTCTTTTTTTCTTTCCAAAACTGACATTTTAAAGTTTGCATCTCCAACATTCAAATATTTTAGAACAGTCCTAATGAGGCACATTCCAATTGTTTTCTTTTTTTCTTTTTACTACTCCCAAATACTTTTATTTGGACAACTTCATACACTTGCATCACAATATCCACATCATTACCTGCATCCAGTTCTGACCATCATAAAGCTCTTTGAAAAAGTTTTTGTCTGTATCAATGTTTTAAATGCAACTTGCAATTCATTTGAACTGTTCTAAAAACACAAATTTTTTAAAAGCTTTTTGATATGCAGAAAATTAATAATGTAGATTTAAAAAATGATACATCTAACTTACATAGGTGAATACACATCATGCATAAGCCTATTAAATATGTTCTACGGTGCCAGATGTACCTTGGTTATCTCTTGCATAGACAGACCTGAAAACATTTCATTAACAGTGAGAGGTGTCTTGGCTCCATTGTAACCGTCCCCACTCTCACCCAATTTCTGTTTGAGAAAAATGTAGGTTCAACACATTCACATGCAAACAAAAAAGAGCAAAAAGTGATCCAGTCTCTGTGAAAAGATACATAAAATCATTATGACCCTGGATGTATTTTGAAGGCAATGTAGAAGATTGACAGTATGACAAATTACACAATGAGGCACAAGTATGGATTTTCAACTCAATGAAACAAACAACAGAGACTTTATGTCTTGAGAGCAATTTAAAATAATTAATAAGTCATAATTTGGGAAATTTAAATCACTAAACCACTCTGTGAGCTTTGAAATTATGAAAAATGGTTAGAAATACATACATTCCAAGCAAGAGTGTAAGCCTTTGAAATTATCTGTGAAGGCCTTTTTTAAAAAAAGCAATAAAATTAACTTTAAAATTGTTCTTCTCATAAGTGTTATATGACAAATCCATGATGTACAAAGAAAAAAAATTTAATTTTAATTTGTAGGTATTGTTTGAATAATCAAATACATTTTTCAAATATTCTTTTGCTTCTTCTTCATTTGTCATCCCCACCCTCCCACCTCTTTGTATTTTTATTCTCTTACAGCCAACCCATTTGCCTCCTCTAACTAATGACTAACCAACACATTATTTTTAACTGTACTACAATGTGCCACAGAAGCACTTCTGTCTGCTGTAAATCCCTCTTTGCCTCCCTCTATTCTTCACCCCCACCCTCCTTCTCTAACTACTATCTTACCTACACCATACTTTTTATTGCATTGCCATGAGCTTTGCAGGCCACTCCGTTTACCTTCAATCTCTCTTTGCTCCATTTGTCCACCTCAACACCCCCCATCCCCTCCCCACACGCTTTCTAACTACTGACTTACCAAAACCATGTTTATGAGAGTACTGCACTGTGCTTCGGATGCAACTTTGTCTGCCACAAATCTCTCTTTGGCCTTCAGCTCCTTTGCCTCTTTCACTATCTTCACACCTGAAGTATAATAGGTCAGAAGTACAAGCACAATTTAAAAAAAAAAAATGGTATGTCACTCATAATGCTCTAAGGCATTTAGATTCCAATAGGCCTTTAGAAGAAATCAGTGTGTGGATTGTGTACCCAAAGGGTTATCACATAATGATCTCTGCATATTTGACTACAAACCATGCTGATCATACCCCACAAGCACCACAGACTGAGCATTCCAGTACATTTAACAGCTCGCTAAATCACTATAATGAATAAATATTTCCAAGCCTTTATTTTTATGAAAAGAAAATTATGTTTTTTTTTCTTGATTGCTTTTGTCAAACAAAAAAAAAAAATTTATAAAAAAAAAAGGATAGCTACAGCAAAGATTGGTTATCTAGTCCAATATTCTTATTTTTTCATATTTCTTTTAAAAATTGATTTAATGGGAGCAAAAAAGGTAGATGTGCTTTAATTAATATCGCTTTTGAAATTAGCATTTTGGCTAGTAACTTGGTTACACTGTCTTGGAGAGCCAGATCACAATTGAAAACATAAAAAAATGTAGAAAAAAATTGCTTTTGATTACAAACGATATTTGTGTGGCAACACCACAAACTGAGATGTCAAAAGTGGGCCATGGAGAAAAAAGTGTTAAACTTCCTAAGGAGTAGGCTACTCATCACAATATCAAGTGATGTCAAACATAACGAGGCTTCCCAAAGGTTATGGGAGACTTTGGATGTAAAACATTGGATACTGAGAACTATCACAACTATACATAGGATCAGAACACTTGCTCTCATTTTGTGCTTGATCTAACTACATGAGTCCACACCGACCTGCATCAGCAAATCTCTTCATGATCACTTCAGGTTGTTGTGAGGCAGAGGCCATTCTCAGCTGATCAACCTTGTGCAAGAGAATGATCAGCTTGGTGTAATCTTTCTCTTCCTCCTTCGGGTCTTTTGAGTACCTGAGGATACAATAACATCAGTACCGGTTACAATAAAGGCAGTATCGCACAAAATAACGACTCTTAAAAGATACAGTCACAGCACTGCAGGACACAATTATAGCTCTACTGGATACAGCAATGGCTCTATCAGCAACAACAATCAGGATAAAGAGGGTTCTTCAAGTTCTTCATCTCACAAAAACATACAACAATAACAGCCCTATTTGCTTAAGTTCTCTCTTTGTCTCGTGACTGGTCTTCATGAATTAGAAATTGTGTAGGACAGTTTTAAAAAAAATGTTTTTAGGCCTGCTTTTAACTTTTTCAAAATGCTCACTGAACAACTTTAAAGAACTATATCTAGGCAAAACAGAAAAATATATCTGTTCAGTTTTTCCCCTTGCAATGCTCACTGAGTGCAGTTTTCGGCAATATCAATTGCAATTCATATGGATTGGTCTAAAGTTTCACCCTGAGCTCCCATTGCTTGACACATTTAATGCCACAATTATAACTAGCAAAAAAAAATTTTGAATACAAACTTAGCAAAAAAAATTCCCCCACAGTGATCATTGCAAACACTCAAAGTGATTATTACAGCAACTTGAACCCTTGTTTAACTTGAGATACAAATTTTCTGTATAACCTTTAATGGCTGGCTCTTCCCACATACTGTCAGCCTGATGGGCCAGATATTAGCACAACTCCTTCTCATACACCATATATATATATTTCACCCTTAAAATTTTGGCATGTTGTGTTTAATATCATGGTTTAGCTGTGGGAGCAGAGCCATTGGCCTAGGTAATGCAATATTTTTTGTTTGTTGACAAAAATTATGCTATTTATAGACGCACAAAATGGGTCGTGTGTGAATGTTACTTGCTAGAGATCTAATTTTAATAATAAAATAAACTCCTAGAGCAATGTCTTTGCGGTGCCATAAGTTTATGCCTCAACTACAATTAGCATAAATGAGAAAACCGCAAGTCTTTGATATTGTTTTTTTTTTCGTGTCTAAAAGTATCGGTTTGTAACATAACATGTGTCGTCATTTTGTGGGGGCTACTTAAATTCCTTCTGTGTTTTCTCAATCTATCGTAAAGGGGCGTTGAATAGGCATAATGTCAAGAATAACGTTAAAACACACCCCAAGCGAAATCGGAGCTGTAACCTTTCCTGAATATGCATATTAATTAGATTTTTACAATATCTTCAAAATGTCGATATAAAGAACCAATCATAAAACGAGGTCGTATTTGCTGCAGACAATTTTTTTTGCCGGTTTTGGAAACTATCATCCGCACTTCTTTTTCATGAACCAAACGGAGATCACAAGAAGAATGGATTCTACCTCTTCAGCAAAGTTTTCTTTTATCGTCATCGCATCAGCAACGTTATGTGCGAATAATTGTCATGTGCGAAGAAAGTTTTTTGCCTTTTACTTTATTTGGAGCTGAATTTTTGGTCCATTTCTTCAACAGTCTCGTGACCTAGATTTAAATGTGTAAAAACGTGCTTGCTTCCGATCACAGCAGAGCGCATTGCTTGTATGGATGGACATAATTTTGGGAACTGACGACAATGGGCGTGTTGTCATTGTTATTCGCGATATATCTTTGCACACATTATGCCTATAAACAAGGTTTACATGATCAGAATGCTGCTTTTAAATTAATACAGTGTTATTTATGCACAATCTTTTTATGTATTTATAGAATGCGTAAGGATACGAGTGTAGTGCGTAGTTAATTATGTATGCAATAGATCAAGACCTCATCATGTGAGATATTTTTAGCAGAAGATCAGTGTAACATCTATTCAGAAGTGCCTATACCTATACCTGGCATATTTTTTACCACACACACACACAAAAGATCGAGAGAGAAAAAACAAAGGAAGAAACTCATTTCACAATACACTTCAAACTTAAGAGTTAAATGGTGCGTGCAAATGACGGCATTGTTTATGTCATCATGGTTACGTTCGACACACATAATTTTAAGATTTTTTAACATCATACACAAAGGCCTACACAAAAATATTGTTTTTATCGGTACCACATGGAGCTTCAGCGTTGATGTTTCTTCAATAACTTTATGAGCTACTATTCGATTTAAAGAGCAAAAAGTCATTTTTTTAGCCTAGATGCATGAGATGTGTTTAGCTGAGAAGCAATGTTACTGTTCGATAGATCTACTGGGAAGGATCCATGCTGTGTGTTTTTTTGTTTTTGTTCTCGTTTTTTTTTTACAAAAAAAAATAAAGTGTCATGCAAAGCTGGGAACTATGACAAGATGAATGGTCTTTAATTTTATCACAAATGGACACGCTATTTTCATTTTCACTGCCGTTTGTGTTCTCTTTTGACATTTCATAGCAATTTGATCTATTTCTTTTGACTTTTTATCTACAGTAATTATGCTTATCTCCCTCAAATGGTATGTTGCAATGCTCTCTCTTATGCCACATAGAGGTAATAACATAAACACTGTAAAAGGTTTTACAGCTTTTGCTTGCTCTTATGTGATGCTTTTTTTTTATCTTCTAACTCTTTTTATTCAATACGATTTTATTTCATGAGTTCAAATGATATAAATTTGAGATTGTCAATAATGATATACTTCTATAAAGGTTTCAGCAAAATTGCTTTAGAAAATGTTCTTGTACATAGTGTTGAACAATAACTGTGTTGTCATAGTTATGTACGAAAGATATTTTCACTTTGTGCAAAAACCTTTTATAAAGAAAAAAGGACCTAATACATAGGTTTCATTTAGTAAATAAAATAAGCATATATACTTGATTCAGGACTCTTAACTTTGCATAGCAAAATCTCCAAAGCAGGCATGCATTAAAAAAAAACCTAAAAGATGTTTGTATTCTTCGAACATAACTATGACGACATAAATGCAGACTTATTGGTGTTCAATTTTTACTTTTTTTACATATTCTTCATGAAATGTGGTCTTTATTAATTGTATATGTAAAATAAACCTGCCAAAAAGCAATATCAGCATTTTTTTATAGTTCATTTCATAAAAATGTGTCATCACAGTCATGTTCGAAACTTTTCATGGTCTCCCCAATTGATGTCAATTTTTTGTCCAAGTGTGCCTTGTCTTGGTCTGTGAACACTAGTCTTCCATCAAGTAGGTATAGGTTACTTTAAAAAAGCAAGAAAAATTATCTACCTTAAACTTTTGAGCCTCAGTGATACAATTCATATGTCCACCTTTTGGCAAACCCTCATATTAATTTTTTTTTTTTTTTAAACAAGAAAAAATTACGTTCGTTTTTTCATGTAACAGTTTTACATCCTCCAAGCTTCTTTTTAACAAAATCATAGTTCTTCCTATGAATCAGTATCTTTTTTTATTAAAGGGGTATCTATGTCATGTTCCTCTTTCTCATACAAAAACTTATGATTTAAATCTGGGATAAAGGCCAGCATTGTTTGCTAAATTGATATAATCTGGCAAGTTTTATATTGTAAAATACAAAAAAAAAAAACGCCTCTCTCTCAAAATAAGAGCTGGCAATTTACAAAGCTTACTTTAAGACCATAGCACAACGTTTGGAGCCATCCTTGGGAATTTTGAGAGTGTGCCTGTCTCCAGTACTGAAGCCTACAGTCCGTCCACATTTTAGCCCAAATGTCCGCTGAAAAAGATTTATATAAGATTCTTTTTTAAAACAAAGTTAAACTGTTTTTAAATGGAAACGGTACATTACGAATATGAGAAAAAAAGAATGCTATTCAATTACCCATTACTTGTGAAAAACAAAAAAAAAAAACAAGTTCATTAAAGTAAAATATGATGAGTAAGTTTGATTGTCTAAAAGCATAATGTGCAGCAGTGTGTGGAATAGTCACCCTGATTTATTTTCATAAAGGTAAAAATTGCCCAATTGTGAACTTTTATGCAAAGGATTTTCTGAAAACATGATCATGATCTTTAAGATAAAGAAACAGTAATTTTTATCGCCTAATCTTTATTTTCTGGGTTTTTTGGTTTTTTTTTTTTTTTCAAAATCAAGCTATTACATCATCTATAAGACTGCCACATACTTCAACAGCTGGTTACGTTATGATTAATACATTTGCCAGGGAAAAATATACATATATGTGGATGGATGGATGGATGGATGGATGGATGGATGGAGAGAGAGAGAGAGAGAGAGAGAGAGAGAGAGAGAGAGAGAGAGAAAGAGAGAGGGAGGGAGGGAGAGAGGGACAGAGAGAGAGAGAGAGAGAGAGAGAGAGGAGAGGGGGGTTATGCATCTAAAGAAAAAAATCTCCTGTTGCAGTGGTATTTACATCAGAAAATGAAACAAAATCCTGGTGCAGAGGAGCTGCTAATATGTGGACCCAGAGGAAGAGCTTACAAGGGGAATGACTCTGCTAGAAATTTTCAGCTATCCGATGATTATATGCGCCAAATAGCAAGAGACAAGCCAAAGGTCTTAAAGCTGATAATAGATCCAGATTAATTTGGGGTAGAACAAATACTCAGTTCTTTCATAAGAAATTAATTTCTTTCCAAGCATTGAGAGTTTTATTGGCATACTAGGACTAAGTGAATTCAGTAGAGTCACCAGAGTTTGGGAAGAATTAAGGATGGGAGTTCAAAACCCAAAACTTGTTCTTATTAAAAAAAAGGCTCTAGAGAGACATCCAGGAGTCATAACCTTGGTGTGACCTTGCCCTTTTATAGTATAAGAAAGTGAAAGTTGAAACAACTGCCTGGAACGGGAGAGTTCTTTTCTGAGGACAGTGCTGACCATCTCTCTCGTGAGAGTCTTATTTATTTTCTCATTGAAGATTTTCAATTTTAAGTCAATCCTGTATATCGTTGGCCCAATTAATTTTCTAGGACTGCATCACATTTGTCTTTATTTACAATATGAAATTGTTACTAAATCAAAATCAAATGAGAAAGTGAAACACTGTAGAGGGCAGTACTAACATCTGCTTTCATGTCCTCATTGAGAAACACAAAGTCTCCATCTTCGTCTGCAGAGTGGAGGTATGTCACTGTCCTGAAATGGAGGGAGGAAACAGCATGTAAAGGAATAAGTTAGGCATTAGAATGGCACAGTGAAAAATTTTATTTACAGAGAGACATCAAAATATGGTTCAGTACTTTTTTTTTTAATGTTTGTGTGAAGATTATAAATGTGTAGTAATGCTACAAAATAAGAAAATTTACGTTTGGAACTTGAGAAATAAATATTGGTGCTGTTCTCAGAATCATCAGCTTTTTACAAATCCGAATTTTATTATGACGTTTGGGAAAGCCTTGCAATATTTGACACTATTTAAAATCTGTCAATGGTGATATTTGAGGATAATGACACCTATTATTCTGCAAAACATCTCAAAACAAATTGTAATCAAATCAGAACGGTTATGCTCAGACAATAACATATATCGAAGGAATCCAGAGAACAGAGACATTTCTGTTGAGAAACAAAATTATCTTTCACATATCCCTACAGAATATTTAGATAACAACACACACATTCATTTATAGAAATTTTTACTTCTCCACATATAAATTTAAAAAAAAACCAACATTTCATGTATCCTTTGACCTTAGATCATGAAAGATTGTTTGTTGTATGGAGAGCAACACTTCTGAATCAAAAGCAAAAATATTAAATCCCATATCTGTCTAAACAATAATTTACATGTAGATAAAAATTAGCCATTTTCTCTTGAAAGTCAGACAGTTCTATCTCTCTGATAGAACTCAACAAGCCCTACTACAAAAGAACGTAAATTATTGATAACACTTTATTGAGCTATATGTCGGAATGATTGACTTCAAGAAGCTACTCACGTGTACAGATTTGAGGTGAGCTCTTGAGGCATTGCATCAGCTTTGACACACGTACCATCCTCCTGAGGGTAACAGTCTAGTTTCTCCTCTGATTCTGCAAAGGTAAGAAAACTAGTGTTTAACCTTTTAGAATAACATGTCTTGTGATCAGTTAAAATCAGTCCAATGTCAGAAATCAAACATGTATACCTTTGTTTAAAACAATTAAAAATGAGCAAGATCACCACTCACGAAACACTACAAACAATATTTTTTGTTTAAAACAGTAATTTTTTCTTTGCCAGCTTTAACATGGTGGAAATTGGGTGCGTTATGTATATAAAAATATAATATTTTTGAGTAATGTTACAAAGGTGTACACCACTTTCTGCAGCTACTTAACTCTAAAAAATCTAACTCCTGGGGACCGATCATCAGACATATTATATGTGGTTTGAGGCCAGTCCTAATGAAATGACATTCCCAGATAACAATATGGGTTAAATATGTGCTTGAAGAAACATGCTTACCATTGATTAAAAAAAAATGGAAACATTTTTCAATACGTAAGGATCAGCCTAGGTATTGAATTTCATGTGCTCCCATATCTACTCAGTATTTATGAGATGGAGAGATTTATCAAAACTTGTCAAGAAAAGCAAAGGAATGCTGCATGCCAATATATTTTTAAAAATCGGGACATTTCTCCTGTTTAGTCTTCACTCTTAAGTATGGGACTTACTTTCAATTATGTTGAGAGGCATTTTTTTGGACAAGTTTCAAAATGTCGTAATATTATACAAATTCAATTTGCACTATGCCACATAACCTTAAACCTGTTGCTTTTTCTCCTCTAAAATTAAAAAAAAATTGTGTAGATACTTCATTTTGAGAGGTTAATATCTTAAAGATCCATAAAAAATGGTTAGGATACACAGCTCATGTTGAATATTTTTAAGTTTCTGTTTCACTAAGTATTCATAATCATGAATGATTTCATTCAGTTACTTTCCTACACATGGAATATTTACTTCCTTGCAACTTTTGATATTCCCCTATATTTGTAGCAGCCCACCCAAATGAGTCGAGTTACATTTCTGAATGATTGACTTTAAATAAAAACCTTTAACTAGTGAGGTCAAAATTACTTACTTCTCTATGAGAAGTACTTAATACAGACACGTTATATACAAATCATTGGAAATTCATACATCTTCACTTTAATATTTTGATTTGTTCAGTGATATTGATCTACAACTCAACTCATTTGTTGAGCCCGCTACGTATATTATTATAAATGCGTGCGATGTCTCACCATTCATTTGAATGGCATTAGGGCAAGTGCAGCATCTGGAAAGGGGGGCGCTGAGTTCAACTGGTGTCACCAGGTCAAATTTTGACTGCGGGTAGTTTTGTAAAGTTTGTCCAATTTGTAATCATTGGAGGAGTGTTATTAGGCCTAACTTCGGCTAAAAATGTCTTTTATTGCAAATTCAAAATTGCTACCTCCAAGAAAGTCTGCCAATTTTCAAGAAAACGTGTCAAAATTTGCCGTTTAGGCAAGCTATGTAGGCCTGCTACCACTTGAAAAACATAGGCATATTATATACCAATGGAAAGTTTGCAATCTCAGCCTCCCTATCGATGCCACTGGAACTACCATATATGGACATCCAAATTTAGGCAAATTTTTCCAAGAAGTGAGCTCCATTCATAACCATTACCATATGGAGCGTCTGTCCTAGTTCCCACGGTTTTTACTACAACAGCATCGATTTTGCATATGGAGACTTCTGGTTCCTTAGTTTGTGCATGACCATCAGCCCTGCGAACTTTTACCGCCCAATGAAATCGAAGCAAAGATCTGACGTCACAGCCTGACACTGAGATCAGCTGTTCTTATACTAATTTGTTTACATAATGCTTTGTTGGCCTTTTGAAAGAAGTTTTTAGCCAGTTTAGTGCATGAGTGACCGCCGGCATGAATTGGCCGAAAGGAGACGAGTGCAACTGGAGTAGCTTGAGAGAGCTGAAGAAGGCCCATCATATTGAGCTGGCATCACATAATTGGTCAGAAAACCAAAATATTTTTGCTCCCACTTTATTGGCCATTTTCTCAAAATGAGTTTTTTTTTGGACAAATGTTCTTATAACTTTGGTGTTTTTCATAGGATTTGTCTGAAACTTGACATGATGTTTTAGAGCAGTAATATCTTGTTTTTCACGTAGGTTTTTAGGAATCGCTTTTGTAATTTTTTTTTTACAAATTTTTCTGCATCTAAAAATTTGATACAATTTATATATATTTTTCAAAATTTCATGAAAATTTTACTTTTCTTTCTAACCACAAAAACCTACATGAAAACCTTCAAATTTAACATAAAAACATATTCCCGTTTAGAAAAAATTGATATCTTATTTAGTTTCGAAGTTATAAGACTTTGAAAATTATGTTTATATCCAAGATGGCCGACATTTTTTTCTATTGCCATGCCAACGGCATTTGAAAAAAAAGTCATTTTGATTGTTTACATCACTTTTTGGGGGTCATATATAACAAATAAACCATTTGCAAAGGAATCATTTAAGAAATAAAGAAAATCACCTCTGAGTGCCGCACTTGCCCTTGAAGAATTTTTCTGTTCTCTAATTTTAGCTTTATAATTACTGCAAAGATATAAATGTAAACTCACAAACTAGAAAAAAAGGAAGGCTGAAATTAAAAAAAAAAAAAACGAAAAAAACAGGTGAAGCAAATCCACCGATCAGTTTTTACTCACTGTCTGAGGAGGACCAACACACTAAAGAACTCTTCTTGATGACATATGGGGTCTCCGGGTCAAAATAATGCATAGTGTATTGTCTCACTATTCCTATAGCTCGTACTAAAACTCCAAGTGAGGCTTCATACTCTTCGTCAAGGTTTTCCTTCAATTTCTGATGATAATCAAAAAAAGAATAAAAATGGAATGTTTTAATTTAATTAATTGATTAACATAACCAATCCATAATTCATCAATTACCTCCCCGTTTCTATTCCTTCATTTTTTCATACCATGTATTATTTATCAATTGTTAAAAGAAACTGAAATAAAGGTTAAAATGCCTTTAAAATCTATGCAAGTAATGAAAAGCTTTCAAAGAAAAATTTATAGGGCCTCTGCCATCTCCATAGACAGCAAGTTCCATTAAGTAATCCACTAAGCAAGAGTGTGACATAAGTCGAGTCAATTAGGCGCTAGATACTTGTTGGATGCATTGAGCCATAAGGATTTATGTATCAGGGATGCCAATGGCCTCTGACAAAAAAGCAGGAAACTTATATAGTAATACATAGTTTTCTAAAAGCTATGATTAAAGTATAATTGACTTTTAAGTTATAAAAATAAGGCAAAAAGTCAGAATTCCTGTTTAAATCGGAAAACTGGCATCCCTGTAAACACATTAATACAGAAAAAAAAATGTATACTGATGCTCCAATTCTCTTCCATCAAAACCAGTACAAGATTAAATGTGGTTTTGTTAACTTAAAAAAAATAAATAAATAAATAAATAAAAGCCTGGTGTAGTCCTGGCAGACTTAAAGTACAGAGCTTAAAATGGCCAAGTTCATTACATTTACAGTTTTCAATGGGTGTTCTGTATACTATTTCTTGCTTCAGAAAAAAAAAGGGTCTCTTTAATCCCCTTAAAATCTATTGGCCATTTAGTTGGTTCCATACTGAAGTTATTTTGTGAAACTGTTAGGCAAACACAACCTAGGATATTCGGATCCATTAAAGGGATTAAAGTTTCAATCTCCTTAGGAAGATAAAAGGCAAAAGAGGTTACTACAGACAAGAATAAGTCATTTCATTTAGAAAATATGAAGAGGTGGTCACAAATATGATACAACTCAGATAAAGTAAGACTCTTAAGAACATCAGAGCAGAGATATGTGTTTCAAAACATAACTGCAGATGTCTGTACATGGTTTACTTCAGGGACTTAACTCAAAAAGGTCACACCAACGGAGCCTCCGTTGATAAGGTGGGTCAAATCTGGTCGCAGCGACGGAGCGTCCGTTGCTTCCTGGTCCAACAACAGGT
>BLXT01007504.1:718968-728978 GCA_019648995.1 Plakobranchus ocellatus | reverse complement strand
TTTTTAGGTGTGTCCAAATGTTTCAATGTCTTAAGAATAATATGTTTACAAGTCATTTTCTACAGCATCCCCTTAAACCTACATCTTTGGTCCCTTTTATGATATTGAATCACCCCACTGCAAGAAATGATCATCTCACTGCCTGCTGGGGACAACCATTTCTCATAAGATCCTAGTGAATCTTAGGAAGCCAGTGGAACTTTTCACCCACAATGAAGGCCCAGATCTATCTATCTTTAGAGAAGATTGTTTGCCGTTTAAACCTGCACCTTTGGTTTGGTCCTTGCAGTGCTTGATGCATTTTAAATGACCAGGGCTGATGGTTATGTGTGATTAATAAGGAGTTTTAGTTCCTCCTTCAAAACCAGCAAGATACAAATATATTCCTCCTACTTATCATTTGGGTGAAGTTTTTTGAAAATTCATGTCATGCACCAGTTAAAATGCTGGTGTCTGAAGACTGCACAGCAAGAACACATTTTTATGAAAACAGTTGTCGGTGAGCTTTGATAAGACTGGGGTTATAATACAATTCAGAGCAATAATGAGCAAACCAAATGTGACATTGTGATACTGGTGTGGAATATCTTTTGTTAAGTAGATAATGCCACTTTAATTATTAGGGAATTTCAGCATGTTGCCTGTGGTTGGTATGCCTACAATTTCATACCAACATTAACACAACTTCGAGGCTGTGGAGGGAAAAAATTACAGAATTTGAAAGATGCTTTATTTTTTTTTAACTCACACAATTATGGTGCGACACCATGCAAGAAGTATTCTTTGCATCCATAAAAAGCTGTTCATTGTTGTGACAGCACACACATATTCACAAGAAGCACCACAGTAAAACTGAAAATTTGGCAAGTTTACTGCCTGAGATTGTATTCAAGGTTAGTGAATTGGTCACAATAGTAGGTGAAAGTTGTACATTGGGTTATTATTGTCATTAATCATACCTTAAAACACCCCCAAACAAACCATGATACAATATCCTCAGAATACACGCAGAGACAGTATACAAAAATGTCTCTCATAAACCAATTAAAAACTGTTTATGGAATTCTTCATTCCTGACTTTTTCCAAAACTTTACAATTAACACTTTGTTCTATGGTTAAAATATAAAAATGCCTTTCATAAACCAATTAAAAACTATATGGAATTATGTATTCCTGACCTTTTCCAAATTTTATGTTCCTTGGTTAAAAATTCAATAAAGCCATCAAACAACTATTTGCGAACCCAGTGGATAAGGTGAAAGTAAAACACAGCAAAAAGCCTTTATAGGCTCTTGTAAGTCTGTAAGGTTATTTTATCTTACACAACCTGTACAAACAAATTTATTAAGCACACTAGTTAGACATAAAAACCGAAATATGCAATAAAGCCAGACTCAGTTAGAATGCACTTGATGCAGACAGATTTACAGCTATTAAGCACACCAATCTCAGCACATTGAAAGAACTTATCTTAATATTTGCAAAGTCAAGCCCAGGTTAACCAGGCACGAAAGTCTCAACAACGCTAGCGTAAGTTCTACCCTAGCAGTTTGGTTCTCTCATCTGGATCACCAGAGCCTTGATGGTAGCTGCTGTTGCTGCGACCCTCTAGCTGTTCCCCTGAGTCATTCATGTGTGTCGATATCTGCATTGACCCATACGGAAACTGGTCAAGGTGTGTCACCAGTGGCCGCGTGATGACCTCCATTTCAAACTTGTTGAACTCTCGCGTGTAGGTCAGGAAGAAGCAGAAGAACCCTATGGCAAGGATCCACTCAAACACGGTGCTGAAGATGTGGGCAGTGTAACCCTGTTTGCAAAAGTATGGAAACGATATTATCAACCAGCATGGGAAAGCAAAGGTATGTGAGAACAAAAAAAAAAAAAAACAGAAACAAAAAAAATGGGAAAAGGAAAATGATTTTAAACTACCTTAAAATACCCACTCTCATAGCTGTGAAATGTGATATTTATTGAAATTCTAATTATGACCAGAACTTCCTTATATTTTATCTACATGCTTTTGTAATAAAAAAAAAAAACCCAATGGATTATGGTTCTCCAGAATCTCTTATATTTAGTCAAAGATTTCCGAAATGTCCTCATCAATACAATACCAATTAAGGCCAATAAACAATTAAAAACAAATTTGCTTCAATAGGAAAGCAATAATCTTTTCTCCAACAGATATACTCAACAAGACATTAATATTATAACATAGTTTAACTTCAGTCTGAATTTGAAAAGAAAAAAATTGAACGATCCTATTACATACAACAGCCTGCAATAACTTATGTTAATGAAATTGAAATATCTTAAAGTCTCATAAATTAGAGGAGATACAAAAAAACATCATGGCGGTAGAGAGCTAAAACAGAGGAAAGTTCTGAGGAATCTCAAATATCCTCATTAAAAATGAAACACTGGCTGCAAACAGCGTGACAAAACATGAGAGTTGTGGAAAGGACAAAATATCCAAAACAAAAAAAAAAGTATGTTCTTAAAACTAATCACCGTTTTCCTTCACTGGATTTTAACTAAGAAAAAACTTATGTGAGAAATTCTGGATAGTTCAGGCACAAGACATATTTTGGACATATTGCATATATCCTAATGTAAACTCATAATTTTTACTTTCATAGCCAAAAAAAAAACCCAATATTTTTTTTCACTATCCCAACCCTGTCAAACAATATGTCAGTTTAATGGTTGTGCATTTATGACCTTTTTTATTCCATTCATTTTTCTCAGGACTCTAGTACAAAAATATCCTCAGCAACTAATGCCTGATTTATTCTCGTTGTCCCATATACAATAAATTAATGTGATGCATGTATGCAAATTATTAAACACACTCACAGGATCTTCAGGTTTCCACTTGAATTTATCTGCCGAGTGCGGCTCTGTGTCCCAACGATTGAAGGCAATCACCCCAGATACAGACACTGGTGAAGTTTTAAGTGAAGGCTCATACAAGAAAGAAAATTTGTCAATACTTTTTTTCTGTGAAGTTATAAAATGGGCTAAAAATGTTACCATTCCTTTGAAGCCTCTAGTTAAAAAACTCAGGGTAAAAAAATATTCCTGAGAGGCAAAGTTGCAGATGCTGGTCTCATAGAATTGAACAATCTAGATTTAATGTCTTTAGCATTTGCCGACACACCACTTATTTAGAGGGTTGCAGCTACATCTATCTTCAGAGTAAAGTTTTCAGAATGGGAAAGGAGTTTCAGTCATCACTGTTTCATTAAAAAACTGGAGAAATGAACCAATTAATCATATGAAATAGATCTAGTTTCTAGAGATTTGTACATATTACACATCAGTCCCGTATTTATGACAAATTTATGATAAATGCATGAGTCTGACTTCATGCTTTCCCCTCTTAAACAAGTGTAAGCATATATTGCCATAACATTGGTAGGAGCTAACATGACTTATGTCAATATTATTTTAGTAGATATAAAAAAAAAAAACCTTCACCCATCAGATAGATGCATAAACAGATATATATATATATATATATTTATATATGTGGAGTTTACATTGTTCACTCTCAAGGATACTAATGATCATGGCTGCGACACACAGCAAGCTGATGATCAAACGCAAGCGGCAGATGAATATCCCATTGAACCGCGGGTACATGTGGTAAGATATGGCACTTTGCAAGAAGCAGTAGAGAACACCTGGGGCAAAACACAGAGCTGCACCTGTAAAGTGGACTGGCTCCACATCTGTGCCCTCCTACATCCAAAAAGACAAGAAAACATTTTTCGATGGAAAAAAAACAAAAAAACACTCCAATTTTGAATTTCCTTAAGACAAGCTTTCAAACGGTCCTTTACTTCTAAGACAAGACAAACCAACATTTGATTTTTTAAACCCTCCTTATAAAGGCGAAACCAACAGATCTGTCTACCAAAACCTTAAGGTTTACAAATTTTGACTAATCAGCCTTGTTTGTTCAAGTTTACTAATGCTGGTTCTTCACAACAAGCATCAGCACCCTTGTACATAGTGCCAGTTTTTTTGGCTATTGTTTCATCAATAATTCCTCTGCTGCTGTTAGTAAAATTCACAAATATATTGTGGGATTCTCTTAAGATGAACTTTTTTGGGACCAGATGATTGATTCCTTCTAATGAAATCAAAATTGTTTAAAGTAAACAGCACGCCAGATGAAATGAAAAAAGAGATTATTCAAAGCACGTATTTTATTCACATGTTTATAAATAAGAATTGATCTGAAAAGGAGGCCATTGTATTATTTATCTCCATTTAATTTCCCCTATCATCTTTGTTCTCAACTTTCATCTCTATAACCATCTCCTTCAACATTATTTTACTCATCATGATTTTTTGTTCCGACATTTGTTGACACCTCTGAGTTGGCAAATGCATCGCTCACTTCCTTCAATGAAACTTGGGAAAATAATTTTGCTTTTTTTTTATCTCTGCTCGCATGAAGTACAGTAATATAGTAATCAAGTATAACCTGAAAGTTGGCCACGACAGAGACACCAAATGATGCTATGTAGCCTAGAAAAACGGAGACTTTGTTCATCCTTCCCAGCCAGAGTGACTCTTCACCATCCACAGCTCTCACTAAAGATTGTATTGCCTTGTATCGAATGTACATGACAGCAAAGCCTGAAAAAAAAAGGGTGTTTTTGTTGTAAGAAAATTTCAGGAAAATATTTCTCTAAAAATGTAGTGTGGCATCTTATCTGTGCTAGTTATTTCTTTTTTTATGTCTCTGAAATATTCTTCACAGGCAGCAACATTTCAATTCCTTATCTATGTCTTTGCAGTATTCTTAACGTGAAGTAAAATATTATTTAATTTTTATGTCTTTGCAGTATTCTTATCAGGGAGTAAAATTTTATTTCTTTTATGTCTTTGCAGTATTCTTAACAAGGAGTACAATGTTATTTTTGAAAGAGTTTTCAGACCATGCCCTTCTCACCTGCCATTTTTTTGACAAACGCATGAAAAATATTCAAGCTCAGCTTTTGAGGTAAAAAAATTAATAACCTCAAGGATCTTGAACATATTCATTGCATGAATGAGTAAAATCATTAAAACAGTAGAAACAAATCAGAACATCCAGCTTGAAACTAACACAGGGAAATGAACTTATTGATAAAGGACAACCATTTACAAACCAACCTTCACAGCATTCCACCCTAACAACATTGCTTTAGACATTTGTATAATACTGTACAATACTTTTAAACCAAAATTCTAGGGACTGTAGAAACAATACTGGTTTGTGACAATTTTTTTCATGTTATGAGATTTACAGTTAAGACCTACAGTGCATAACTATCTTTTCATTGAAGCCATACCTGTAAAAGCAGCCAAGTTCAACAACTGGCTGAATATTGAGCTTTCAGGACTTTCCGCTCCTGTGTCGCTGAAACAAGTGCCAGGAAAAAGAAAGAAAAACATTAATTTTTGCATTTGGATAAAAAAAGCTCACTAGTATTATTTGCTTTTCCATAAAACAGTGTTATTTGCTATCCCACATAATATATATGTATATCCATTGAAAATATCTTTTTAAAGTAAAATGTGACTTGAGAAAACATATCTTGCAAATTCTAGACTATAAACACTTTGAATTAATATTTGCAATTAAAAATATTAATGAGTACACATGATGTATTGACATATGAGGCTGTGAGAGAAGGTCGGGACTGTGGCGCATGTGATTTTGTCCACTTAGTAAACTGCATAATTTCGTTCCTGAAAAGTCTTTTTCCAAATATCCTTGCAATATTGATTTCCATGCCTTGAATTTTAAGTTAGGCGAAAGAGTGCCTTTTACATAACTTTGGTTGCAAAATACATGACTAGTAGGTTGCGCAAGTATCGTATGTGAGGGTGGACAAAAATTTCATAAGTGCTCGAAATTTCGCTTTATAGCATTATGTGTAAAGCCAAATTTTCTGTCCCTTTCTGCATACCTAAAACAGAAAAAAAAAAAAAAATGTTGAGGCCATGAGATCTATAATTGAATGAGTCACAATCTTCTGTCACAATGTCACATATATGTAATAAAGCAAGTGAAATCTTACACTATGAATGAACTTCAAGGCTACAGTTACCTTATATATGGGAATGTAGGTGAGACATCATTACGTACAACTGCCCATATGTAACTAAAGACAAATGCTGCACTCGAAAGAAGCACCAGCGCTATAGGTAGAAATCCTAACTTTGACATGTTCAGGAAAATCAAGACGTCACACTCAATTAGTTGAGTTCAATTTATCACAAATCTTGAACTGTCTCCCTCAGAGATGCACCAATACAGCCTACAAGGAATAAAAGTTTAAAACAAACAATTAAACACAAAACATCCTCAAATGCATGAAAAAATCACAGCTCTAAAAGTTGCACTCTACAACCTCACATCTGATGTTGTACCTGTTCCAATTGATTGTTTTATGAAAACTAAAAAGGCATTGTAAAATTTGTGGTAAGATTGCATTTCAGATAAAAACATTCTTTGAAAAAAAAAGGGATGAAAATTTTTAAAAAGTAAAAATATTGATAAAATGTGGAAAATCACCGTCAACAACAATGCAAGCAAAACTAAAGAAGCATTCCATCTTCACTCTGAGCACAAAAATAACCAGGCAAAACTTAAACATCAGGACTAAAGACCAATAAATAGCCATAAAAGGGACACTTAACTCGAGCGAAGTGACCAAAAGAATGTCTTGAACCTCAAGAAAAAAGCAGCAAAACATTCATGACAACTCAAGAACTTTGCCAGTATCACCTGTGGATTAGACATACTACGAGCACTCTGCATATATATGGAAGTGTCTAATACAATTATTCTGTACTACAATCAAGGCCTCTGAACTACGTGCAGCAAAACAATACAATCAGAAACAGACAAGATTCAGAACCATGCACTTGGGCTTTATCTGCGGTGGCATGAGGTCAAAACCTGTATCTGCATGTGAAATACAAAGAACCCCTGGGGCTGTATTGGAAAATAGAACTATCTTTGGAATATATGACAGAGAGAAGAGAATGGACACCAAGCATCCAGAAAAACAAACTGGAAAAAAAGAAAGCACAAGTCCATCATACATCACGCATTGTAACAAACCTAAGGGAAAAAACCAACCCACAGAAGAAAGCAAACAACTCTAGAAGCTTACATAAAATAAACATCATATGGTACACAGATCTCTGCTCATCAGCCATTGATGGAAATGTATAAAACAATCTCACACTAAAAATGAACCCAGAGGATACCATCTTATCATATCCCTGGTTTTGATTCCCTCGATACAGAAATCTATAAATCTGAAATCAGCATTCAAAGCCAGAATGTGCTTCCTGATTGGAAAATCCAATGAGATCTTTGATGCATGCCGACCAAGTTACTCAAACTACCAAATAGAAATCATCTGCAGACCTCAAAAGGGACTGCAATCTGTGCACAAAATATTTTAAAGTAAAACAACCTGAATAAAATAACAATTGTCATTGAGGTCTTCACTGACTCCAAGTATGAGTTTGAGACCTTAGTAATAGAAGAGAATATGTGAGGTTCTCTGAAGAAAGGGTCCAGATGGCAAATTTTGACCTTAATATTTTTCCACATTTATTGGAAGAGGAATGTATGTTTAATGACCATTTCGCTTTTTAAATTATTGAAAAGTCTCAATTACTTTTGAAGCAATGATGATTTTTGTGTCGAGAAGTATAAAAACATTGTTTTGAGAAAATGGCATTTAAAGTTTCAGGTAATATTTTAGGATACATCTAGGTCTAAGTCTGGCCCTTTATTCTGTGTTGAGCTTTCCTCGTCACCATTACTTGTTTCAGACTCAAAGTAATCATAAATCAACCTATAAAGTTCTTCATCAGATGCAATTCCATGCATTCTAGGGTGTGTTAATTGATTTAGTAACCCAATCTCTTGTGAAGCTCATGAGGAAGCCATTGTTTATTTTGGTTAGGTTCTGGAACTGGGAAGTGGAAGGTGTTGTGTCTATTTTGATAAATACAAAGGTTTTCCAGTTGTTTTAAACCACAATAAGTTTAGATTCGCAATCTTAAGACTTAATTGAACAATATGATCTGCAAATACAGAGTTTCTGCAGAGAGCCTCACATGACAACACAGGCCTAATAGTGACTGACACTAAAATAGTCAGGAAAAAACCCAGGTCCAAAGAGGCAAGGCCCCCAAGACCAAAACAATTTTCAGCCATTTTTGAGCTGGAAAAAATTTGCATTTTCAGGACTTTTTAAAACTAAAATTGTTGATTTTACGACAACTGCTGGAGGATTATCAGGCCTAGACAACAGGTTTAATACTCAATATGACTACAATTTTATGAAAAAGCTGCTCACAGTCTATGGCACTAATATAATACTTCAATGAATTGCTAGACATACAAACATGCAAGCGGTGAATAAACAGACAGTCTCTCCATGAAACTCATTGAAAGTCTCGCAACATGAAGAGCCTAACAAACCCATAGCATACAAAATAGGAATGCTGATCATATGGATAACACAAGTTCAGAAAGGACAGGATGAACTTAAGGGCCTCATAGAACACTGGTTGAACTATGTACATATGTATACTTGACCAAACAAGACCAATGAATGAAAAGATTAGTCAAAATAAGATTACAATTTACATACAATCTATTTTGATCTAGCTTTAGCTTGGAAAGCTTTTGAAACAAAACAGAGGGTAAGTCTAACTTATCGGGAAGCTTTTTAAAAGAAGACGGTAAAAACCAAAGAATTTCCAAACCAGGAACCACATCCAAGTAACATTGCATTTTCCATGATGTCATTCCCAAAATGAAGGCTATTTTTTGGAAGAATTGTTACAAAGATTATAATTCTTCAGGTTAAGATTAAAAAACATCATATATATCATATCTTCTGATTATTAATACTGGTTCCCTGTGTGAAAATCCTGGAAAAGCTCCCAATCATGCACACCTATTGATATTCCAATAGCCTAATAATGACAAATTCATCAAAATAATTCTAGATCTAGACTTATTTTAGTCAACTGTTGATATAAACATTTATCAACAATTCACTTATCGATATCTTAGAAAAAAAAAATGATCATCTCAGATCCCCACAATGGATAGTGGCAGCTGTTTAGATTGATTAGGTCTGTTTCTGCAATTAATTTCGAAATAAAATGCAAGTGATCTAAAGAAATTGTGTTTTACTTTCACTATTATAGGCTACATAATGACATGTTAGTTAGCACTCTAACTTTCATAAATTTATTTTTGTTGTATGCACATTTGAAAGTCTTGCCGATATTCTCTCTGAGGCAGGATTTCCGTAGGAGGGAACCACCCCCAAATAACAAAGAAGATATCGTCAGTGTGCTAACCTTATGGCCTAAGTCAGACTTAGGCCAAAATGCAACTAGACCATTATGGGATTCTTCAGATAAAAGGCTATCCATCAATACTAAAATTGTTCAAATGCGCCGATTAATTAATCAGTAATTAATTATTTTCTTCTTTGGCCTAAGTCGGCCTATCGATTTAGGCCAAAATGAATGTCGCTGCCTTTTGGCCTAAGTCACGCACGCTTGGCTCATGCCCACTTGCACAGTGCGCCTTTTAGCCTATGTCAACATTTAAAACGTTTGAACTCACGCACTAAGTGAGGGTATTCTTATTTTTTGGAAGGCACACGTTTCCAACGGGCTGTTTGCCTCAACTTTGGACTTAAATGAAAAGACATATTGATTGCAGGAGAAGACGGAGAAAGTACCTTATAAGATGAGACGGGCAGGTAGAGGTCCTTACAAAAACTGTATATCACGAAGAGAGAACATTTCTTCTAAAATGGTTGAGATAGTTACTATCAGTCACCTCCCATTGTTATACGAGGCAAGCGTCTTATCAGGACAAAAAGATTCAATTACCTGGCAAAACTATGTCAGCTCCATAATGATTATGTTTTACGTTATGAGTTAAGCAGTGCTA